>JAVIWC010009688.1:0-142538 GCA_031894815.1 Creontiades dilutus | reverse complement strand
ATGGTACATTCTTCAAATGAATAATGGCCGAGCCCGGAGTTGGTTCTTACTTCTAATTATTATAAAGTCCCGCCAACTAGTTCTAGCGTTACCCTACCTGCAAAGTTAGCCTTCTTGACGTCAGTGCAGTGAGTATTTTTCCGAGTCGTCTGATGTTATTTCTTGTGCATCGGAAATAAGCAATGTAAGTCCCATTTTCAACTCTTTTTGGTTTATTATTCAATAATAAACCATAGTAATCGCTCTCGAAAAAAAAATTTCTAACCCCCAGTGATCTGTATGGTATTTACATCGTTAATATACAAAATAAACAATACAGCATTGGTTAGACCGTCTGCCGGAAGCGGGACCATTCAAAAATAAAAAGGATACTGGGACATGTTAGGACGATAATTAAGTAAATTGAACTATAATAATAAGAATAAATAAAAGTTTCTTTCGCTAGTTGAAACAGATAAATTATTCTAAATTCAGAAATTAAACTCTCTAACTAGAAAGGACCTATAGTGCCAAGCTGATCTACAAAATAACTCCAAACTTGACCAATCAGGACCATCTAGGATCTTCATTGCCTCCTCACGGCTCAGCACAGCCCTCCGGAACGCAAGAAGCCGAAACTCAGCTAGTGCGGGACAGATGCAGAAGAAATGGAAGACGTCCTCACGCGCGCGCAGATTACAGAGAGAGCACTCTTCAGGCGAGTTTGTTGCATAGGGTTTGGCATTGAGGTTCACACCCTCAGCCCGAATTTTGAAAGCCCATCGAGCTGTTTGCAAGGGAACTCCTGCATCATGGACCAAGCTTGCACATTTTATCTTGGGGTTGAGCTCTCGGTACAAAGAGAAGGAGTCTGAGGTAGCTACTCGCTCCTGGAAAGCAGCTCTTCTATGCTCAGCAACCGACGCAATAATTCGCTGCATGTCATCCTTTATGATCTTCCACTCGAGTGATTGAAGATTGTCTGGAATGCCATGCTTCATGCAAAGGGAAGAATAGTGGTGAGCAAAACCCGTTGAACTTCTCACCAACTCTCCCATCACTGCTCTCGGGAGACGGGACTCCGGCATCCTCATGGTCTTCAGCAAATAAGCGTAATGCAGGTGTAGTGTATACTTAGACAAGGTGTCCAATTCCGTCTCTAAATATATTATGTAAGAAGGAGTGAACTGGGCCAAATGGAACAATTTTTTTACGAAAAGTATTTGCACAGCTTCCACTGAGTCGTACTCCATGCATCCCCACACCTGAGCAGCATAACATAAGATAGATCTCATTATTGAGTTGAAAATAACCATCTTGCCTGATAGTGGGATGTCAGGACTCGCAAATGCCTTCCGCCAGACACAGTTCATTGCTGTCTTTGCCGATTTTGCCTTGCGTGCTAGATGTTTTGTGTATGATAGTCTTGGAGTGAGCGTTACGCCTAAATAAGGGTATTCATTCACAATATCAATGTCTTCACTTCCATACTTCCATCTCTCTGCTGCTCTCCGCCTCCCTCCTCTCTGAAACACAATAATTTTGGATTTTTCTAGATTTGCTTCTAGACCCCAACGTTCACAATAAGACAGGAGAATGTCGATATTGCTCTGCAGCTCTACAGGATCATCAGCCAGAATTACTAAATCATCGGCGTACATCAGGACCTTCACCACTATATCTCCAACCCGAATGCCAAACTCCAGTTCGCCAGGTATATCATTCACAAACAATGCGAATAAGAGAGGACTGAGGGGGCAACCCTGTCTCACACCACTCCCCACAGGGAATGATTCAGTGGCACCATCACCAGTCCAAACTGACGAGGTGATTTCCTTATACATGCCTTGCAGGATTGCAATGAACTTGTGTGACACTCCCAAGTCGAACAACTTACAATACAAGAGTTCCCTGCTCACTCGGTCAAATGCGGCTCTCAGATCCACGAAGAATGCGTAAACCTTTCCACGGGGTCGTCCAAGGATAAGCTCCACCATACCAGTCAAAACGAAGATTGAGTCAACCGTCGAGTATCCCTTACGGAATCCCGCCTGGCACTCGGACAGTATGGATCCTTGGTCAGCAAACTCCCCTAAGCGGTTTGCAAGAAGACAAGAGAAAATTTTAGTGAGACAGTTTATGAAAGACAATCCCCTATAGTTGGAAGCATTTGTCATATCTCCCTTCTTATGGAGTGGAAAGATCACCGCCTCCCTGCTTGATGCTGGAATCTGACACGTAGTGAACACATGATTTGCAAAACTTAGCAGCATCTCTTGGAACCCAGGTGGTGAATTCTTATAAAATTCGAACGGCACCCCATCAGGACCAGGAGCCTTGTTATCCTTCACGGTAGACAAAACCCTCTGAAGCTCCAACATCGAGAAAGGGGCATCCAGCGTTTCAGATGAGAAGTTTGGTTCCACAAAAAATAGTGATTGGCCAGTAAAATCAGGATTCAGTAAGGATCCAAAGTGGTGCACCCAATCAGAAGGAGAAATGTCAGTATTACGTGTCGGAGCGTCTCTCCTGAAGATCTTAGCCAAGTTCCAGAACTGCCGGCTGTCCACCACCTCAGCAAACCTCATTGACAGGCCTCCATAAAACTTTCTCTTTTTCCTGAGTAAAATAACCTTGTACCTCTGATTAGCCATCACATAGTCTTCCCTAACTAGATTTGAGCCTGTGTCTCTGTGGAGTCGTAACAAATGCATGGATTTCCGTCTTGCTCTCTCACAGTCCCAGTCAAACCATCGATTCTTGCCGATTGACGAGCCACCCCGCTCAGTCTGCCCTGCCAGATCCCTGATGGTTTCCACAATAGAGTTCGCCCAAACATCGACATCACCACCAGCACGTTCCATCATTCCAGGCAATGCCTCAGTTAGTTGGTGCTTGTATCTCTCCGCCGACTCTGGATGCCAGCGCAGCCGGGGAAGGAGTTGTCTCGTCGATTTCCGGCAGCCTGTAGGTATACTGAACATAACTGGCATGTGATCCGAAAAATTCTCTTCCAGCACTGAGAAATCCGCCAAGCATGGCACAATATCCAGTGAAACACATACAAGGTCGCAAACGGATGCTCCTTGATGAGAGACAAATGTAAAGTGTCCCTCCTCATCCCCTGGTGAACGTCCATTAAGAACAATCAGTCCTACATCCGAACAGAGCTCCATCAGCTTTTTACCACGAGCATTAAGCACTTTATCCCTGGAGCTACGCACGAGGCTGAAATTTCCCAATTCAATATCTGGCGTGTCAGACATATCCTGTTCTACACCAATACGAACATTGAAGTCCCCGGCAACAACGAAGTTCCGCTCTGCATGATCCGCAAGAAAGGCACTGAGCCGCGCAAAGTCTGCCTCCCAATTGTTACAGTTGATATATGTTGGTATTATATCTATTGTAGAACTACCATTAAAAAATCTAACTATCATGGCACCATCTATATCTGCAACTTTCACCTCCTTAAGGCCCTTTTTAACACCCACCATTATCCCTCCACTTGCCCGTCCTTGTTGACATCTTTTCTCAGCACCTATCCACTTCAAATCAAAGTCTGCTAAGTAATTATAATAATTCGCCACTGATAACTCTACTACATGCGTCTCAACTAGTATTATAACAGAATATTGTTTAAGAAAATGAATGAATGAGAAATTATTCTTTTTATTGTTTAGACCATCTATGTTATAAATAAGAAATGAAATATATTCTTCTGTGACATCAACTGTAACTGCGTGCTCCTGATCGTTCCTCCGGCAGACCTCTTTGTGTCAGACGTTTGGCGCTGCAACTGCATGATCCTCTGACAGCAATTTCTGAATTACAGATGACAATTCCACCCCTGCTACACTGCTAATATTCTGAGCGTTGTCACTCGAACGCAACCCAATCCTGTCATCCCAGGAGTATACCCTTTTGTCGACCACCATTTTGTCCGTTTTTATTTGACAAATCACACCTGGGGCAACTTTACGTATTTCAGCACGCAAACGCAACAGTTTTGACCGCCTATTACGAGTAGACTGTGGAAAATCCTGAGAAACACTGTATCCCGTACCATTCAGCACTGCCGCCCTGCTTATAATTGTCCATTTATCCCGCGATTTTTGTAGTGTCACCAGCAACAGGTCCCCACCAGTGTTTCTTGGTGAACCATTGATGCGTCGAACGTACTCAATGTCGATTTCCTCAGGAATGCGAAGTACTTCCTTAAAAAATTTGCGGACAATATCATATAGGTCATCCTCCTTACGAGCGCATAACCCTCTTAGGACAATGTTGTTTTTCCTAGAACTGATTTCCAAATATTCAATTCGTCTATCACGTTCAGCAGACGACGCTTTCAGTGAAGCAACCTCGTCACGCAGTTGCTTATTTTCCTCGCGCAATGCCTGCATCTCTGTGTGTAAAGATTGGAAATCATTTTTTGTTGGTAAGTTATCAATTTTCGCATCCATTTTCTGGATAAATTCCCAGAGTTTTTGATCATTTCCTCCCATTTTGTTGGTTCTTTTTGCCCTTTCTGAGCTCGATAATTCGGGCGAACTTCTAGGGCGTTTTGAGGTTGAGTTATTTCTAGGTGGTGTGCTACTAGTTTTATCCAGGAATTTATCTATATTTTGCTGCATTAAATTGATAAGCTATACTCGAAAATCGTAAATGAACGCAGCGCAAGAGCACCAACAGCGTAACAATCCTTTGACGGCGGGCTCAGTGGGACAACTGATTAATGTCTCCTCTCGAATCTGCGTCCCGAGAAAACAAATAGGTAGATATCAGTTGGGAGAACTCACCAAGCAATCCGACCTTTAATCGTCCCTTCTCTCGAGGCGCCGCCGAGCAGTGGAGAATCCGCAATCTGGAGGAGGGGGGGCACTAATCCCTGATAAGCCAGACCCGACGGGCCGCCTGTTTCATTCGACAGACCGATCAGAAAATAATGAAATAATTCCAGGAATGGAGTACGTAAGCTATATATAGCTAATATCACTCAGGGTTCTAACCAAACACGATACCTTGTACCTTGCGAAAAATTGGCGCGAAACAATGACTTTAAACCATCCAAATTCAAGGAAGAATCAAAGAGCAACACACGACTTGTTTATCCGACGTATGTAAGGGAAGTGCTCAGATATCGAAAATAGAATAATTTCTAGAGCTATTCTTGCAAGAAAAATATTTTTATGACGTTCTGTCTTTTAACTGTATGGTTCCAAAGTTAAGTGCACGGTATTACCCGTCCTTCCCCTACCTACTTACAACACCTTATTTACACCACAGTAATTATTAAGATTTAGATTCCACTTCCATGGAATGGTATACTTAGTACATTTCATTTATGCTGCTGTAAATTTTAATAATTAATAATAATAATAATAATAATAAATTGTCGTTTATGAAGTGCTCATCCCGATTTGTCAAAAATTATTTCAAGCTACAATGAGTGAAAAGAAATCTGCATATAAAATGTGGGACCAAGTTTTCACCATTAACGATACCAAGTTCATGAACGTCATGGATTCTTTCGTGTGAGGCCCAAGCGAATCAAACTTTTGTTTCACGGTCAAAAGGAGAAGCAGAAAGAGTTATTTTCCCACCCAGAGGCAACTTTGACGCGTCAAACATGAATTGAAACTCCAGCAGTGATTGAAACACTTCCCGAAGCCACACACACCGGCTATGATGAAAAACGACCAAAAAGAAAATCGAATGAAATCGTGTTTTAACAACTTTACCCGCGTGCGGTTGCCCTCGTCGGTCTTTTTTGGTCGGAAGGGCGTGTGGGCGTTATGAAATGAACGGGCTTGATTGCGGTTTTGCTTTTACGTGAAAACCTCCAACTCACAACGCGAAAAGCCAAACTGTGGATATGGTAAAAGGGGAAAGTTTCAATCCTTCGAAACGCCAGGGCTTTTGATCAGAGGCCTTGGAAGGTTCGAGTGACGCTAATTAGTTGGTAAGTCTTCATTGTGCGGCGCTAGCGGAACGTAAAGAGCTTTTTGTGTCTGAGAAATATTCAACGATTTAGGTTGTGTATCGCGCTGAGCAATTTGAGGTGAAACAGGATACGTACGTGAAGTTGTGTTTTGCAAAACTTTCGCAAGCTGAATTGATTGTTCAATCCACGGCGGAGTTTCGGAGAATTTATGGGATGAAATATTGAGTCAATTATTATTTTGTAGCGTCGTTTCCAGTTCAGGGGAGTGTAATTATCGATCAAAGAAAGGTAAAATGATCTACTTAGTAGATTCTTCAGCAGTGTGCAAGCAAATATCTGGAATGTTTAACATTTAAGAAACTTAGCAATAAATCTTCACTTTGAAGAACTGATGCTCTACATTTGTTACAATGCTGATGCTAAACTTAACAATCCCCGAACAAATGAAGTGCAGATATCAAAAAAACCTATGCATCTCCCTTATTCATTCCGAAAAATAGACGGGAAAATTGTGGGTTTCAGACTTTTGAAAAGTGCCTCTAAGAACATGGACAACAACGACACAGCAGTAAACACTTCAATCGGATATAAGCCTCCATTTTGAAGATTTTTTGGGGATGCAAAACCACAGTCAGTTCATCAGTTCATAAACTGATTGTTATGACTCAAGAGCATTTATGCTGCGTTGGGACAATATAATTTGTATTTATCATACAAAGTTACAAATTAGGAATGTCAACATATTGTGGGTTCGGGAACTCATAGTTCCACCAACCTTCGTTACTTAAGAGTCTCATATATATAAATGTTTTAAATAAAAATCAATCTATCAGCACCCCCGCCGCGGCTATAGTTCTTGTTGAGGGGTTCTTTGTGGACTAGGACTGATGCATGCGTGTGTTATTTTGGAATACAATTCAACATGAATTCCCATTTTTTCAACATTCCCTTCTTGACTAACCAGCAAACTACGTTACGCATTACTCTTAGCCTAGTGATGGACAATAATTTTGTTCGAACGAAGGAGCAGGTACGGCATTGAGGTTGTACTGTTACCGCTTTGAGTAGAATTTGGCAGGGGGCGAATATGCAAGACCCGTATTACTGATCGGTCTTGAAGGAGAGGACTATATCAACGCCGTCCAGCTAATCTGTTTCTTACTCGTTATCGTGTCGAGTAATTTACTATCAACGATTGGATGCGGCGTTTAAGATTTCGATACGTCGATACGCTAAAAATTGGTTTTCGACATTCACTAAGAGTTTTGAGTAGATACTTACTTAATCTTAATCTTGAATTGTTGTTACACAATTGTTACACAAATGGTGCATGAATGCGAAACATTCCCTATTTCCGCCAACATTTCTTTCAGTTCTTTCCTCAAAATGTATATTTGTGGAATTTGAATAATTAAAGTAAGTTTCGAATTGAAAACTGTATTCAGAAAATGAACGTTCAGTGGATGTACATGTATCTTCAATAGAGTATAGCATTCGTGTTACTAGCTAAAAGTATCAGATAGTGGGAAAAGTTGAATAAACTGGAAATGTTGGTGTCAAGGAATCAGAAACTCAAATTCGTTAATCTGATGACATATTACCAATCGACATCATAATAACATATCTCGAGTTTGATGCAGCAGCTGCTCACATTGATATTTAGTCCTTCAGTACTCCACAATGACCGCATGGTATTTCACCATATGTTTGAAGAAATGGTTCAACATACTGTTAATACCCAGGTTGTAGGTAAGATATAGTCCCTACAAAATAGTGTTTCTACGTTCAAAATACCAAACGTTCTATCTACATTACTTCAGTGTCCCTAATTAGCCATAGTTGATTGAGAGGAATCTTCCATACTTAATAAACGATTAGTATGTTTCAAGTTATCAGGTAAAAATAGAAGATTTTTAATGATTTTCAGTTCTCAGAACCTTAGCAAGACACCTGGTTTTTTCACCTCTTGTTTTCATGGTGTTTTAATCTCTTGATTAAAGAAGTCTTTCTTAAGAGAGTAATTTTGTAAATGGGGACAACTATAAATAACAGAAACTTTAAAAGGCGAATCAAAAGAGGAATAATTATGTTTGAAATGTCTTATTTTAACCTTACAAAGAGGTGCAGGGTACAAATAAATTACTTATTCGTTGTTCTATTTATTTCACAAACTTATGAGAGAGAGTTTATTTGAAATATTTGAAAATTATTGGAACTGATGTTGATCGGATATCAACATTCTGATTGTTTACTGCGGAATAGTGGGAGATGATAGTTGTTATCTGAATTGAGTCGAGATTATATTATTTAAGTGATACATACATCACTGGTATTGGGCTTGGTGAGGCCAATGAGGAGTGTGATATCGAAGTTCCAGCTTTCCTCAGATTTGAGCGAGGAAGGAGCAAAAGGGCCCGCAACCAAGTGGCAATCCGATGTGGCGAACAATAAGCACAAAGGTGGGAGGGAAAGAGCTCAGGGAACATGAAATACAAACATTGACAGAAGCGAGGGAAATAGTAATAGCAACATTGACAGGCTCATTGTGGCGGAGCGGAGAGGGAACCCGCTTTTCACCGCGGAAAGTGCTCTCGTGAATGGAGGGAAGCAAAGAAAAGATCCCTCCCGCTCGGAAAGCCTCGAAACGCCGTTTTTGATTAAGCCTTTGACGAGCAGAGCGTGGTGAAAGAATAGCAACGAATCGCGGGGCACAGAAGAAGGGTGAGAGAAAGAGAAATGGTAGACAAAAAAGGAAAGAAAAAAGAGGAAAAGTGAAGGGTTAGCAGGGGAGGCGGAGGAGGCCAAACAAGAATGGCTTTCTCTGGTAGTGACCGTGGGCCGATTATAAACCACCGAGCTGGTTGTGAACTGGCTTGAAAAGCTTCTTTTCAAGTTGGATTCGGAGGCGAGGAAAAAAAAAGGTTGGTTCTCGCATTTCACAGGTGGGTCAGGATTTTTCGCGTCCCCCCACCCCGGGTTTGATAAGGTGCCACGGGGACTGACACAAATTAGGCTTGAAGCCCCTCCTCTGGAAATCTCTTGAGATTTAGTCGCCACCTGTTGAGATTATTACCGTAGAGAAATAATATAGCGTTGATACTCGTTCTTTTACAAAGTTGACTCGAATGAGTTCAAAAGAGATCCGCAGTAATGGTGGTTATTTACGATATAATTTTGGAAAGTGTTTGATAGATACTAAGTTTAAGACATCAAATTTCTAATGAGTGGATTGAATTTTGACTCAGAACTCCTTCAGGCTCATGATCTGCACTAGAGAGTTGTGTATATGACATTATTGTATCAATAATCTTCTATTTAAAACAAACTAATAAAACCAACCTAATTAACTATGAACTTGAATTTGAAACTCAATTTTTTTTTCTTTATGTAGCTTATAAAACTCCAGCTTTATGTTCTCAATAGACTGCCCAAATTCCCAATAGACTGCCCGACAACCAATTTTGATCTTGATTTTGAGAATATTATTATTAGAATTTCACTCAAGAAGAGTTCCCTATACCCAATGTTTCTGCTCTACCGGGCGTTTAATGTACTTAATGTACCAGAATCGTTTTTGCTGCAATCATGCATTTTTGTGTTCATGTGCCATTCGCCCAGAACAGATGTTGTTCTTCATTCACGCGTACTGCACTGTCTTCTAAAATTGTTCTGCCTAAAGTTGAACACTGAGAGAGCGAGTAAACCCGCAATTAAGGGGTGTTACATTTTTCGATTATGGAAAATTAAAATTTTCAAACAGGATATTTATTTTTTTGCTAATTGAGAGTCAGAGTTGTAGTTACATGTAATGTTTATATGACGATAGGTTTGGGTTTTATGAAGTCTAGTTCTGCTTTCTTAAATTATTATGTGTTTCTGCCCTTGGTTGAGAATGACTCCGCCAGCATCCACAAGTTCGTACGAACTCAAAACGCTGGTGTACAGAGTAGACTCCTAAATGTTGTTCTTCATACAAGAACTGTATTTTTTCCGTGTCAATAAATAAATATTCAGTTCAATTCAATGATAGGAGCCGTTTTAAAATAATCTACGAGTTTTGGTGCACAACCTACTCTAGCTTCCATATCGATATTTTTTAAAAGTATCATTCTACTAATTCGATATATCCAAGAAAAGTATCGATATTTTTTTAAACTTCAGTCCGAATTACGTATGAGTCCAGTGAATAATAATGCATTATTGAATTTCATTCTGCTACAGGTAAAGAATTCAACCACTCAAAAATTCAATGAAACTTCATTCATGATAATGATTATGTACAAGATCCAGGGAAGTAAATTATCAATATGATGTTGGGTTGTAAAATCAATGTAAGTGAAGTGATAAGGAAAACTGAAAATAATTCAATCAAACTAATATTGGTTGAGGATAGTGGTGAGGAAAACCCTCTGATTGATGTGCTGTCCTCTAAGCCTCGAACTGGCTCGATCCCTAGTCTCCAAGATGTCCCTACCTTTTTTATCTATGATTAGCCTACCTCATCTGATATAATTCCCCTATTCTTCAATGGAAATTATAAAATTAGTTTTAACAATAAGATGTAGGATGTGGTAGATATGATGATTTGCGGCTGAAAAATATCGGATCCGATAGTGTGCATTTAATATTGATATGTCGGAACAGAAAATATCGCCCAAAAATATCGATATATCGACGGAAGAATATCGATATTTTTTTGACATCCCTACTTGAGTTGCGAGACGATTTTTACTAGATTCAAGGACGTTGACGTTATTTTTCGTCTGTCAAAGTCATGAGTTCTCGAGGTCGAGCTAACAGATAAACGTGGCGTGAGAGTGGGCTCATGTAATAAATCGAAGAGGTGTCTGTAAAATACAGATTTTCAACTTGTGTTGCTGCGGAATTTACTTTTTCTCATGTCTGAATGTCTGAAATCAGTTGATTTACAATTTTAGGATTGAAAGGAACTGATAACTAGATCTTGACTACAAGGGTGGCTTGTTTTCCACCAATACATGCGTTCAGAATAATACGATTCAAAAATATCCAAATCAAATATCAAAGTGACAGATTTGAAGAACCAGAACAATGACCTAAAGCTCCTGTATCCCTTCAACTCCTCGGTTCTAACAGAAGATGCAACTTTTGTGTTGTAGAAAATTACCGCTAAATCAATGCCTTTAACATGGAGTGCATCCTAGAAACTCGGGAATTCCGGTTATTTTTTTGTTTTTCCATAGGTAGATTTCAAAAGTACAATACTGAACGTAATAAACCAACATCATTGTCAAAATATATATTTGAAGGAGCGAGAGCTACAGTACCATCATGACCGGGAGGTCGTGCGGGTACTGTATAACCTGGCGCCGTCATTATATTGTACACTTAACAATTGTTGATTCAGTCATTGAAAAACTGGCCGTCAACAGCAATATGTCGGCTTGGAGAAACCTATCTACAGCTCGGCGGTAATGGCAACAAGATGGTGTTTTGTGCGGCTGAAAAATTTCGGATCCGATAGTGTGCATTTAATGTCGATATCAGAATAGAAAATATCTCCCAAAAATATCGATATATCGACGGAAGAATATCAATATTTTCTTGACATCCCTGATTAGAACATTCAAAGCATCCTCCAACTTCATAATCGCGCGATCCTTAGAAATCGAGTTGATTGATTCCCGTAATGACTCTCGTAATGGATCACCATCAGACTTTGGTAGCTCTGCCTATCAAAAAAGTTCTATACATGCAGGCCTTACGATCAAATTTTCTTCAATTTTCTAATTAAGAGTATGTTTATTTGTTTTTTCTTCATTTGGCAGTAGCTTTTAGATATAGCCACGAAGTTGTTCATTGATAGGGCCACATGTTCAGTTGATAGATCCAACATCCCCTCCGTAACTTTGGTGAGCACTGGACAAAACATGAATACATTTTCAAGGGAATCGTTGTCATTGTAACAGCGTTCACACGTTGCATCGCTAACGCATCCGACAATGTGCAATTAGGCCTCACACAATCTATTATTGGAGCGGAGGGGTCAATAACGATAATCCCTGATGTCGTATTTATGTTGAATTGGTTGAAATGTGATAATTTTGTGTGCATAGATATTGTAAAAATATCAATTTCAACACGAGAAAAATGGTACTAAATAACAATCTTTCATTCAAACAAAGATTGTAGAGTTGTAGGAGTTTTTGCGTTTTCATAACAATTTTAAGCGCATTTTGAGAAAATGTAAGTTCGATTTACAGCCTAACTTCCTAGTATGTTGAGTGCATCCATTGGAAAGGTAACTGGTTTCATTACTGGCTACTGAAAGGTAGCCGGGGTTTCACTAAGATTGGGTGAATCCTAGGATCTTGCAAACTGATTAACTCATCGTGAAATAAATTGTATGTACCCACGACTGAGTCAGTTTGGACTTAGGGAATATCGGACAGATTAGATAGCCGGCGATGTAAAAACCGAATTGCAATTGATGATTACAAGTTTTTCAAATAACGGTAATTAGTGTCGACCATGTCCACTGATTCTAGTATGACGGGAGAGCTTTCACCACAAAATTATCATTAAAATTGTTCTGATTTCAATTCTAGATTCAGATTTTATGCAATTCAAAAACTCACGAAGCCTGGCTTTGCTTCGGAGGGAAAAAATTAACATTGGCCTGAATCTATTGTGAGCATAACGCTCTCAATGTAGTAGCATTTCTTTCCAGTTAGTACTAAATGGCCTACTCCAACTTTTATGTGTGGGAGTATAAATAAAGTTTGTATTATTGTGAGGTTTATGGGGTATTCACAGTGAATGCCGGAGGAATTCTCTGTCGGAGGGAAGAAACTTTACCACCTCCAAGTTCAAAAGAGCTGTGTGAGAGCTTTCTAAGCCCCTAGGGGCCTCAGGTGAGTCGAGGAACGACAACTTGGGACAACGATAAACACAAACTGAAAGCCGTCCTGTCAGGCGAGAGGGAATTCGCGCCCCGGCGGTAAGTAATTGGTGAACAGGGAATTTCAGGGTTCGTTTAGTTAAGGATATAGGCGACTCAAGTTTCGGGAAGCGAGGCGGATGCCGGATCCCTGTAGATATCACAGGGGAAATGGTCGTGGGTAGCACATTATTAGGTGGGTTCTAACTTTATCACTTGCTCCATCCTATATAGGTACTTAATAAGGCGCGGGCCTAATCTTGTTTCATACTCCATAAAAATAAGGTGGCTTGATAAAGGTTGAACAACTTTCTGACGTCAATCAATCAAGGCAACATGGTTACATTCATAACGTGAAGAAAACTCCACTACCAGACTAACCTCCCCGAACTCTAATCAACCCACAAGAAATTGGTAAGGTCATGACATTTTATGTTCTACTAGCCCACCCGCGGAACTTCTTACCACCTAATAGTCAATGAATGAACGTAATTTAGGATTTTATGATATTATTGCAACGAATACAAAATATACATCCAGTTCAGCACATTATTTAGGTGGTGCAACAGAGAAAAAAGTTTCGAGTACCTCCACTTTATTTACCAAACTTACAGCCACAAAAGCTATTTACTGTAACAATTTACAGCCTTTTTTCAATGAAGTGCAAAAATTCGTAACTTCTTCTGATCAGAAATCAGATCAGATAGCCCATGTACGTTAATCACAGATCTACGTTTATTATACTCTGATTGCGATACATTATTTAAACTCGGCGCCTCGCACCTCCATATATTGTAATTGCATTTGGAGATGAAAATACTTGAGCTGCCGCCAGCCATGCGGTCTAGCTTAGAACTCCCATTGAGTGAGCTCTGCATCCCTACCGAATGCCTAACCGATTTTTGAAATTTATGATCGTCTATTAACCCGACTGGTCTCATTCAATTCAGGGAACTAGTTAACTAATTTTTCATTAATCCTTAAATAAAATCTTCCATTATTAATTGATCAAGTTACCGAGATTATAGGTCGATTTTGAATTTTTGTGCCGGATTTCGTGAACCTTGGTTCAGTTGTTCCGGAAAAAAACTTGGGCGGATGACGTACGGCGGACGGACGGATTTTATTAAATTGTCTATTTGAAATCCACGTACCTTGAAACCTAAACACAAAAATTCTGGTTTTCGTTATTCAAAATACAGTCAAGAAACCGGCCGTATAACAGCTGTGTACAAATCGAAGAATAAACAGTTGATTATAACAAAAGCTTTATATTATTAGGTACTGGCCAGTTTCGATGGTAATTACATGGCTCCGTGCAAGTTGCGGACAGCGAGAGAAGGGTATAGCGGCGTTTTTCAACAAAATCGTGCTGTTTGCGGAAGTCCTTACATAAACACAAAAAACACAAGTACGTGTGAGATCGCTTTTTCAGATTAATTCTACACTGAGAGCTAAAGTGGTATATTTTGAGTTAACTGCCATAAATTCCTCACGTACGCATCCAGTATGATCGACTATCGATCTTCTCACCACTACAGTTTGTCCGCAAATCGTACGTCCGCAACGCTCACGTTACCAATTACATCAGGATCGATTAATTAATTCAATATCTAATAAATGACTAGTAATGAATTAATTAATAATGTCCAATCCCCCAACTTGGTTAACAATCGTTGACAATATTGAACAAAAAACCCAAAAAATATTTGTTGGTTTCTACCACAACAGATGCTACGAGTTTCCAAACGTCCTTAATTCTCGAACCAATGAACCTTCAGTTTATTTAAACAACGTCAACGTTATCATTTTAAAGTTATTTTGAGAGCATTACATTACAATCCATTCACACGTTTGTTTCTATTCTCATTCAACAATGGTGAGCACCCCACACAGGGAACCAACAAAAGATCCCCAGTTTTAGTGGTTTCATTCGATTCATTGAGCTAGAATCTACTCCGATGAAGCATATAAACCTTCCCTTACACTAAAAGCTCGGATTGAGTGAAATAAACCAACTTGTGAAACTTCACACCTGGCAACGTAAAAGCGAACGGGAAATTACACAATACCATCGGTGGTAGATATATCATGTCGGGTGCTAAACTATTATAAACTTGGTTGTGTTGGTTTGAGAGAAGAAGACGGGATGGCAGAATGGTTGGTTTTTCATAAATTTGATTTACTAATCCCATTTCTGAGCGATTAAGAAGAACACAAAATATGTTTGTTTGGGATTCGCACATGAATTTTAAAAAGGGAATGCAAACATCCGAAACCAAACTCCATCAGTCCTATGGACGGCGGTTATCCACACGTTTTCTCCGTGACTACTATAGCAAAGTATATGAAATTCGGCTCGAAAATGGCACATTGGCCGGGGATACGCTGGTTAGCTCTTTGTAATTATCACTCAACACCAATACGTAAAACTTGAGGGTAGAAATGTTTTTACTTGCTGAATAAAAGGCTGATTTTGGATGAAAAGGAATTCTTGAAAACAAAATTCCATTGCAATAATACCAGCTGATTCGATCGTTGCAATTTAGTTGGTGATTTTGGTTTATTATTCAATAATAAACCATTGTAATCGCTCTGGAAAAAAAAAATTCTAACCCCCCCTGAAAATTTCATGGTTTACGTTTCAAAGGGTGTAGAAACCGAATCTGCAATAAAAACGCTGCAAATTCTTTCACTGAGGTTTATTATTCAATTGGCTTGCGTTCATGATTTGAATTTCTCTAAGCTTTGGAGTGTGCGTGTTTCACAGGATAGAACGATTATTGAATTTCAGGAGATATGAATGGAGCACGTGAATCTGTTCTCAACCAAAACACCTATTTGGATTGATCAGTTTATCATATTTGTGTTCCTCCTGAAATTCAATAATCGCTCTATCCTGTGAAATATGCAAACTCCGAAGCTTAGTGAAATTCAAATCATGAACGCAAGCCAATTGAATAATAAACCCCAGTGAAAGAATTTGCAGCGTTTTACTATGTTTAGATCTGTTCACTTTCACATGCGTGTTGGCGTTTTTCTCTGTCAAGAATGTGATTTCGTAAGTTATCAATATTCTGATTTTTCAATATTTCAGCTCATGTTTTTCTCCCTTTTGGATGGACCAAGACCTCAATTCCAACTGAATTTCAAATTTGATTATTGACCCAAGTTCATGATGATATTGCTAGGTTAGTTCTGCTAGGTTGTTGTCGATAATTTTTGATTCCTGCGGTTGATTGAATCGTTTTATAGTTTAGCAGTTGCTGAATCACTTAAGTTTCTAGGGTTAAGCGAATCTACGAAACACCAACTAGGGACAAGCTAGCTATTTATTCGAGAAACGTGAACGTGATAGGTTCACAAGGAGTTACTGTTCACTTCAGTACTCTTGGTCATTTACATATCTATTTCAAGTGAATATCACCTACTTTGTATGCTAATCATTCCACGATATTGGCTTGTGAGTAACGTATCTGTGTTCCTCACAACCGCGAACTCGTGACTGAGATTAAACATGTGCATGACCGATTGTTTTCGATTCCAAATCTTCCAAGCTTCGTCAATTGATTATTTCGAAAAATGCGTTGCCCCAGTTAGTACACTTTAGTACCATTACTTTAGTACTATTTTTGCTCATGAAAGTAAATAGATCAGTTTGTAATAAGTCCTCTGAGAACACCTACATTATCCATATTTCTTCACACATTTGTTCAGAGTACGATAATCCTTTTGATTACTATTTTGACAAAAAATCTGAATAACATAAACGTTAAACGCCAAACATCAATACTATTACATGTAGGTATTTAAAAACGGCTTCAATCAGAGCTCGTTAACATATTTTACGTTAAACTTATTTTTCTTCTTAGTCAATCACGAAGATTCATCATTGGAAATAATAAACCAAAATAAATGTTTGAGAACATTGATGGTAAAAAGTAAATTACATTATCGTCAGAATCAGATTGACACACAACCAACAAGGTTTGTCACCGATAACTCGCTTCGTGAATGAGATACCAGATGCCGACCATCACCCACCTATTCAGCAATACGTTTTTTCTGGATATTAAACCTCACATGATAGCAATAATATTGATTGGTATTGGGCTAGTTGAATGACCAAGTTATCTCTAATCTGTCTTTTAACCTAAACTTGAAACCATCGATTACCCGGTAAAAAGAAACTTATCAGCGCCATCCTCGCAATTCAAGAACATTCCGTTACACAAATTGATTAATTGTTCATTATACAACAAGATAATACAGTAGGTCACGTTTTATGACCTTTAGCAAATTATCCTCTCAGTCTTCTATCTCGGAAATAATCGGAGAATATGAAAAACTCATTCTCATTTTTCATGATCGCGGTCGGTATTGCTTATCGGCGACAACCCCTATGGCCTTTATGCCAGGTTGATAACTTTATTGTTCGCATTCGTCCTCATTTCCAAAGGGCAGGCTTTTCTTGGAAGCTCGTGAAATCGAATGAGACCTTAATCTACGTACTTGAATGGCGTTGAAATGATTGCACAATTTAGCGGTTAAACCGCGGATTGCACATGAAGACAAAACATTAAAACCTGGGTTTAGATGTTCAATTATCTTCACCGCTTCTACAATAATCTGTTTCTGATTGCCCCCAGTCTTCATTAACTTAATGAAAGTAGTTTTTCAATAGCTTTCCTCACCATTTTCGTAAAGCCGCTCATTCAGTCCACCTTCACGGAATGGGGAAACCAAAAAGATCCCTCTCTTTACGCACGGGAGGCGTGTAGGACATGTACCTACGCTGCAAGTGCCCTATAGAGCTAATACGAGCGATTTCCCATCCGACAAACCTGCAGTATGACGTCTTCCTCCCTACCAACCAGCAAGGTTGAATTGACCCATTTTGGTTTCATACTTCCAATAAAGAAATTAATTTGAAACAATCGGAAAAATACAATTTTTATCAGAGTTTTTATAAGGGTATGTCGAATGTCATTTTAGAAGTATGTGTTCACGCTTAGTTGAATGCTACCGGTCTCAGATTTACACGATGTGTAACTAGTGTGATGGATATGGATAGTTGGCCCTTCCCGATTTTTTAGAATCCGACGGCTTGGGGGATGAATCAAACGCTTTCGAGCGTCTGGGTCATGTGAGCGTGGCGGAGCATTAATATCCGCATCCACCTCAATGGAAGGGGCAACTATACCATTCCATAACCTCACACTAGTAAGATATCCACTAAATTACTGTCTAAAAAACGAAAAATCAACTTCCTAAAGGCATGTGGAGTGCCATTGTCGTAGTACCTTCATATTTCACGATTCAAATGCAACTGGCCCCAGATCTCAGGTTTGTGTCTTTGTTGGAAATCAACTGGTGGCTCTAACTCGTTTTCGTGCACAAATGCATTTAAATCATGCTTTTTCCTCCTCAATATGATTTAACTTTTTTCCTAAAGAACATTCAAAGATCAGCTCACGCCTGGTTATTTTAATGGAAAATTCATTTCTTTGATCAATTTACTTTTTCTTGAGAGTTTTGGTAAAGTAAAGTAAGTAAAGATGCAACAGGTCAAGCGGGGTTCAACGGGAATAAGTTAAGAGAGATTCGTTGGCTGCAATTATGTAGCTTGTAGTTACACGTATTGGGAAAGGAGGATCTTGTTGCAAAAGCCGGCGGCATAGTGATCTGTATCCACGCGGTGCTTGTTTGGAATTACGAGGGACCCTATGAAACACCATCCAGTGTGTGGTTTCCTCGCCGGGTAAGGGAGGTCAGGAACGACTAAGGGGTGTGGGGTGCCCCTCATCCGACGTTGACACTACGGCCGATAACGAGCGGATGATCCCGATCCGGCCATTGACCACGGATGACTTTCCTTACTTGTATTCCAGGGCAAAAAAATATATCTCCGCACCTCTTCTCATCCCGATCTTATCAATTTATTTGGAAAAATGACGTACTCACTGTATGGACACCATGTACTCGCGAATTAGATCGCGTTCAGAGCCATTTTGGTTTATTTGGTTTTTTTCACATGAACTACATTTGATGTAAAGCTGATCCAGCCCGATCGCCTCAACGCATGGATGCTATGGGCCAAAAACCAAAAACTGGCAGAAACTGTAATTTTTTGCGTTTTTAATGACATAAGTAAGTCGGGTGTCATTCACGAGAACTTTTGTGCTCTGAATCGATTGAAATGTGTCCGACAACAGTACGAGTTCATCCGCCAAAAATCTCATTTAAGGGTGAAAATGGGTGAAATTCTCGCTTTTTTCATACTCTCTTTTCGACGACTTAGTAGTCAAGCAAAATAGTGATAGGATGGAGGGGGACTTGAACGGTCCAGAAATAATGAACCTTCGCGGAAAAATTTGCAACTATTTTTCCAAATTTTTTCATTGTGTCATGCTGACGCACATTACCGTTACCGTGTTATTTTAGTTGGAATTCATTTGTTTCATCAACTCTCTACTTTTTTTTAGTCTTTTGATGATGTGAAGTAAGTAGAAATGCAACAGGTCAAGCGGGGTTCAACTGGTATAAGTTAGGAGAGAGTTGACTGCAATTATGTATCTTGTAGCTACACGTATTGGAAAAAGAAGGATCTTGTTGAGAAAGCCGGAGGGCATGGTGATCTGTATCCACACGGTGCTTGTTAGGAATTACGAAGGATCCTATGAAACACCATCCAGTGTGTGTTCTCCTCGCCGGGTAAGGAGGTGAAGGAGTGTTGGGGCCCGTCATCCGACATTGACACTACGACCGATACCGGGCGGAGGCGCCCCATCTGACCGCTCGGCCCGCGAGCGAGCGGGGAGGCGGTGCCGCCGCAGGCTAATGGGATTTCCGAACTTGACGAGCAATCAATTCCACTTGACGTCCCCGTCCTCGGCGTCTTGATCCCTCAACGATATTACTCTTCCCCTCTCCTCACCATCACCGCCATCTCATCCTCCTCCCCGCCCCTTCACTCAGTTCCGTCATCTATCTGAACCTGATACCGTCCGCAACCCGTATCACCGTCACAATATGACACGCTCTAATTTAGCAATTTGTATCCTTCCACCTTATCAAAAGACCAACATTAACAACATTATTTGACGTAATGAGGTGATTGATCGATATTCAATTATACATACCTACTTAGATACAATTCACAATTAAATGGACACAATTATATGGACGAAAATCGGCTAAACTATGCTCCCAAAAAGATGCTCAGATCAAAAACATGGGAGTAGGAACATGTGTCACAGTATCATTGTATGAACAACAGTTATACAGTTTTTATGAAACCGTTCAAATAAATTTAAATCAACTAAGGTAACGGCACCGGTAGTGGCCACTGCTCCAGTAGTGGCCATTTTAAAGTTTATATTTGAGAAATAAGGATTCCCGGTCTCCTAGTGGCTTCAAACTTGCAGGAGGTACAGCTCATGTCATCTTGTAGTCAGAGGTTGAACTAGGAGTGCGCAGAGCATCATTGGAAATTGTGGTAAACTTCTCAATATGACCGTCCCTAGTTTCCTCGTTTGTTGGGCTGTATCCTAGAGCTTCTACTGGATAGAATCAATTTTGTTCATCTGGTATTGAATTTAATGATATTAAACACGTAAGGAGGGCAAAATGTCAAGTGGCCACTACTGAACATGCACGTGGCCACTACTGGAAATTTCGTAATTTGATGTGGCCACTACTAGATCAAAATAAAGGTGTGAGAAAAAATTAATAAAAAATAGAAAAAATTGTTCTTTTGATAGTTTTAGGCAATGGATATGTTAGGGAAGAGTCGGGCTATATTCTAAATGAGTCCTGAAGAAAGTCAGTACTACTGTTGGCCCACAATTGTCAAAACTAAAGAAAAAAATTCTTAACTGTGGCCACTACCGGTACCGTTACCTTAGTTGTAATAAAAACAGAAAAGCGTGAACTTGTCCGAGGGAAAAGAATTATTTCTATACTAGAAGTTGTGAGTACAAAAGTACAGCTGCTGTACTGCAGCACAACTGATGCAGAAATACACGGAGGTACACCCAGGTGGAACACCTTTATAGAGAGAGAACATGCATTTATACCATATAACATTACACATTATCACCTAACTATATGCATGGATAATGACAATGAGCTATGCGCAGCTGTCAGAGCACGCTCACATTCCTTAAAATATTTTTGGTGAAGGATATACAATTTCTGCTAAAACACAACAACAGTAGATTGAAAAATCAATATTCTGCCAAAACAATCAATAAGCTTAATCAAAAAATAACAACAAACTACTATCCGCAATTAAATTGGTGCACCAATTCTGCTCTATATTTCCAAGTGATATACAGATTCTAGCAAGTGCCACCCAGTTTGCTGCAATCAAATCATTCGGAAGGGTGACCTAAGAAAGCCGAGATGTCCCAAAATTAGCGACCCGAAATTCCGCAAAAACAGGGCAGATCGCCAGAAAGTGCAGAAGGTCCTCAGGCACAACCTTGTTGAAAAGCGAATAATTCTCAACGTGACCGTCTTCTTGTAGAGGCATGTGTGGTCTGCTATTCAGCTTCAGCAAGTCTCCCAGCACTCTAGGAACTCATCGCAAACACTCCTTCGTATTCCAAGCAGAAATTGTGGCAACCGAGGCAGCAGCTACGGAGAGCCTTAGGAGGCGGCATACAAGGATCCACGTCCGCATCCTCTCTAACAGCCAGCATCGATGAAAGCACCAACAGCTTCAACCATCTCACCGCGGGTTGTATGACGCAAACCTTCAACAATCTAGACAAACAAAACTGGGTTCAGATGGAAGTAGGGAAGTAGGTACCTTGGCCTAGAGGTGTAACTGTTCATGAAAAGGCTTACAATCTTGCTAGATGGGGCTCCAAAACCCAAATTAGGGCCCGAACCAGCAGACAGGGCGTGCGTAACGGAAGTTTTGCGAAACTTTCACCTCTTGGCTTTCTTTAACACAAGCTTTTCCTGTGGTTCGGTAACTGTTTCCATGTTGTTATAAAAGGGTTTGGAATAGATACAGCGCGAGTACTCGATCATCACAAACTTTCAAACTAGTTTCACACCGTTGGCATAAAAGCTCTGCAAACGGATTTGACATTCTCGGGTGTTAAACCGCCGAGCAACTTGACGGAATGAAAAAAGCAACAACTATCGGTCACTGCACCGCACTTCTCGTTTCCTTTTTTGTTTACGAGAATAATTATTCAGGGACGGTAACTTTTAGGTGAAGAGGCGGCAATAATATCATAGGGCTGGTACGAAGTCCACATTACCTGACTTGGGTATTTGATTATTTAATTGTTTTGTGCTTACGTGGTGGGAGAAAAGAGAGGATTCTAGTCGTACCGTACGAAAAATTCTATTGCTACTACCTAACCCTAAAACGGCTATAAAAAATTCCTCATCATAGAGAGATATGGTTTGATAAAGAACATTTTCCTTTTTTTCACAACAAAAGAATTACAGGTGAAACGGCTCCTGAGGACTTCGAGTATTTCCGGACATTTTAGACAAAATAGAAACTAACACTCAGTAATATGAGAAAAGCGATTGATAACCAACTTAGCAAATCGACGGAAAACTAAAAAGGCAGCTACGCCAGCTAACGATTTCTATTGGTTGATCAAGTGGCAGATTGTACCTTTATTCCCTGTAGAGGGAATAAAGATTTAGAAGCAGTTTGAAGAAAAATTTCCAGTCGGTTTTGACGATCCTACGAAAATTGGAAAACTCTAATAGGATCTAATAGGTTTGTCGTTTGAATAATTGTCATACTGCAATCATTTGATACTTGATCGTCAAAAACCACTCCAGAATATTTCTTATCAAAATTCACCATAGCTGAATTAATACTAGATATATTCCGGAGAGAATGATCATCACTTATTCAAGTATTTTTTCATCCACCAGCGTCAAATTTTCCGTTTTTCAGGTAGCAACGCATACAAACATGATTACGCCGTCACCTGCCAATGACAAGTAAATAATGTACTCGGGGTATGTTAGCCACCTCTGCATCTCGTGTTATTAGTCGAATCACAACTATCACGCCGACCG
Organism: Creontiades dilutus; assembly: GCA_031894815.1. Lineage (NCBI taxonomy): Eukaryota > Metazoa > Arthropoda > Insecta > Hemiptera > Miridae > Creontiades > Creontiades dilutus. The sequence goes on along the minus strand of JAVIWC010009688.1, from coordinate 119,631 downwards.
TATCATCATTACCGGCAAAAGATATTGACAGCTCAGTCCAGTTTTAGACGGTCTATGCATTGACATAAAGGTCACCACACTGTGCTCCTCACATTCCCCCCATTCCCAAACTTTTGACGTTAGATAGTTACCATCGATCGGTAACCATTATTCTCACGAAACCCGTAGGAAAAAAAGGAGAAAAAATCCCTGATGCGTATCTCACGCCAGTTTCGTTTTCGTTCGCGCTAATCCCAAAAATACTCGTGAATCGTGCCAAGTGGGACTTGCGGATACTTAACTTTTAAATTATTTTTCCCTCCCCGTTCTATTCTCCTCCCCTTCATTCATAACATTATTTTCGATTAGAGGGCGTACGTGATAATTCCTACTCTCACAGATCCTTTTCGCATTTTTCGCCATTCAGTTATCAGTTTTGTTCGAATTAGCTGATCACAAGAGATAACGGCACTGATGAGAAACTAAAGAGTCTACGCACGCAATCATTACTGTTCTCGACTGGCAGGAAAAGAATTTTTATATTAACAGAAGATGCAAATTATTACTCTGATTATTATTTTTTCATTTGAATAACCCTTCTACGCTGATCACACACCTCATAAGATTTCGGATGTCCCACACAAGGTACCATCCAAATTGTATTCTAGCTTGATTAGGGCAGAAAATGGCCATTACAGTGTTTTGGGGCGCAAGAGGACATATATCCTAGGGGTTAGGCGAATGGAAAGTACAGTAAAAACAATGGTGCAGTTTACAGTGTGTGGGCACCACATGAAAATTAATCCCTACGCCTCACTTGTGCACAATTATGTTACATTAGACTTGAAAAACACGATTCCAATAGGAACTCCTCGAATAAAATTCTGCAGCAATTCCATCAGCTGATTCGATCCTCACATGATACTAGATGATTCTTGAATAAGTCCAAGCACGTTCAGATTCACATCCATGTCGCTGTTCTTTATTCCGTTAAAGGTCTAGTTTTAGGAAGAGAGTCAACGAATGAAAATTAAGCAATCTGACTGGGCTCAACCGATTCTTTGAAGGTAGATCGTGTCGCATTTCTGCTCATACTCACTAAAATGGTCATAATTCCCTTAGACTACTCTCTAAAATCAATTTTGACCACATCGTTAAAAAATAAATTTATTAGAGCAAAATTAGACATTTTCAGCTTGACGTAGAGCGTGACGAATTAGCCCGATCAGATCACGAAAAATTTACGGAAAATTATTACTTTCCATGTTTTATATTTCTCAAAATGAACAGGTTATGTAACCTCCACTTCCTCAGAGAAACTTTTCCAAAATCTTAGCTTTTCATCGGTGTAAGGAAAAATTGTTTCATATACAATTTTTTAAAGAAAATGATTGATTCCATTGATTGCGATTGATTGATTGATGGATGAGATTGCAGATAAAGGTGGTTTTATACAGTGACATTGACGTTTTTCACCAAAATCGCCTGACCACAGAAACACGAGTTTGGCCAATCTTTTACAATGAATTGAATGTTAACTCTCTCTTCCCTCTAAACTGAACAAAAAAGGTTATTAATCAACGATTAACAATTTCAATTAATAAAATACTATTTGCCAGAACTTGAGCGGCTTCAGATTCTCCCCTTAAGAACAGGAAATAAGGTCCTAAAATCTCTTGTGTAATGAGCTAGTAGCGAATCAAAAAGTCACCATTCGATTCAACATCAAAAAAGATACATACAATTTTATTTTATAACAAAGTCAAGTCTTTTTTCTTTCAGTAAGTTGATTTTGGGTGATATACGTCTTTGTCAATGACCACACCCACGTTATTCTCCATTCAAACGTGATTTTCCTCAAAATATTTTCAAGTAAAAAAAAAAAAATTTCCTAAAAAAATTATGCCATAGGAAAGCTAAGATTCTCGGGAAGTTTTTCCTGGAAGAGCGAATTACAAAAACAAGTTTATTATGAGCAAGAGAAAACGTGGAAAAAAGTAAGACCGAATCCGCGATAAAAAGATAGGTGAATGTGTGTGTAACCTGACGAACATCGTAATGTAACCGCTTCATTAGGATATATAGGATCTTTCGATTCATTAAACGGATGTCTATCCTAAGCAAACAATTGTAACAAATATATCGAAAGTTCTCTTTATTCTTACTTGTTTTCTGTTCAATACTATGATTTCATCCTTAAGGGTTTGCCTAGATCAGTGTCGGTGATTTAGGTTCATAATCACTCAATCTTTTATTGAAGTTTGATTCATTTCGATCCTATAGGTTCCAGAAAAAAGTTCCAGAAGGTGAATAATGCACGGTGGACTTTTTTTTCTCTTTTCATTCGATTTTCGGATTATACAAATTTTGAAACTTAGAGTGACAATTTTGAGGGAAGGTTACAAATGTTTTACCCTGGGAAATCAAAAAGGTTCAACACTGGAAATTATATACCAGAGATGGTGAATTACGAGATGAAAAAAAGTATGGTTAACACATTCACAGCCCCATGCTCGTACGAAGAGCAATGACGGACAATGAGTTTTCCTATATTGCAGCTGCTGAAGATTCTCTCATATTTATACTATATGCAATTGTCTTCAGCGACTGCTATCCAATTTGACCAATATCAGAACCTGAGTAAATGATGTAAAAGCTCTGATTATTCCTGTTAACACGATCGTTATGCACAGCACCTATGGTTGATATGATCACGTTGAAATTGAAATGAGAGTTGGTTTCCCCCAGTTTCTACCCTTAAAATTTGTAAATAAAAAACGAATAAGAATTTTCGATCATACAATGGTTTTATTAAGTTTAAAAAAATGAAGTTATGCTGAGCAAATGATAACTGATGGATTTAACGTTTCTGCATACGGACAGTGAATTTGAGAACAATCTGTAACTTAACCCTCGTAATTCTCAGTAAATACAATCAAAACGTTCACGTAGTAACAAACATTGATGGACACATGACAGACAGACGCGAAACGAGAGTTGTTCAGAATGATCTGGAACTAAAATGCGAGTGACATTTTGGGTTTTGAGAAAAATCTTTCATCTCCCGAAAGTGGACTATAAGTTGATTCGGAATCCACATGAGCTACACTCAGTTGGTATACGCTCTATCAAGTTAAACATACCGTAGTAAATATTAACAATAATTGACAAGGACATTGACAATTTAATTTCTTTACATTGTTAAAATCTGGGGAAGAGATTTCAGGATTTATTAGAGTGTTCAAGTTGGCGTATTTTCAAATGCAAACATTTCGAAAGAGTGGAGAAGACAAGGTGATAAATTTTGTTCCACTTAGTCAATTAAAAAATATTCATTCTTGAGATTCGAATGTTGTTTGTGTCGTGGGTCGTTCGTCGCGGTAAATACGTATGGAGCTAGTCCCAAATTGGATGGGATGAATCAAATCGATCGATAAAGCTAATAATTCATGAATTCATTCAAAGAAAAACTGTGGCGGTTGAATGAATCACGTAGCAGAGAAAATAGAAAGCAAAAAAAACCCCTTCGCTCGTTTGGGACAGTGACCGTATCGTTCCGTATGAAGAACACGGAGTTTTCCAAATGCGGGCAAACTCATAAATTGAATATAGGGTTCCGTTCGTTCTCCGATCAGTCCCGCATAAGTTGTAGCAGCTTTATTCGACGATAAAATTTCAACGTTCAGAAATCGCGTGGTTTTGTAATTACAAAACAGGAAAGGTGGGTTTTCATACTTCATTTCGGTCAGCTAAAGGGAATTTACTCGTAAAATGGCAAGTTCTTTTCCTTTCGTATTGTTCATGCGGAAACACACACAGAAAGCTTAGAAGAATGATTTTCGATTTCGCAAAAAAAGGGTGACGAAATTGTGATATTCTTTGGCAGAGAACAGCAATGACTTTGAAGCCTCTGACATTAGTACGCCGCAATAAATTGATGAATGAGAAGTCTGAAATTAAAAGTACTACAAATTATTTTACCAGGATTTATTATTTCTGTATGTTATGTCGGACGATTAGAACCGTTGTGTACGGCCAGGCCGCGGCATTACGGCGTTCTAGATACGGTCAGAAAAGAAACCCACAAATAGGACAACTGAAATTCAACAAGATAAAATATAAACAGGCAAATATAATGCTTTCGATTGAACCTTGGGACTTGTGGCTAGTACATTTTTATTGTATCTGTCCTGCTCCAGGGCTGTTGCCTTCCATCATCTATAGCATTCCCTCTCACGTTAAACACCTAAATACAAACTCCGATTGGTTAAGGAACGGATTGTACAGCAACCGAAGTGCCGTCACTCGATTCAGGGAACAAATCGTTGTTTGAATCAAATAATAGACCTATCTTCCTACTTCTAAACTTATTGATCAAAACATAAATATTGATCGTTAGGATTGATTTATCAATAAGCCGAAATGGCTGGCTTGGTGATGAATTCTACGTATCCTGAAATGTAAACAACAGCTGCTGAGGGAGTTACAATTTTTTCTTGCTCAATTACGAAAGTTCATTAGTGAAAATAATAAATCAGAAAAGATGGGTCTGTAAGAAGCAATACAAATTGACCCCCAAAGTTGAGAAGCTGTCCAACATACGAGTATAACGTTTGATCTACCAGGGGAATTGCTATGATGTCATTGGTAACTCTCGTGAGATGCATACGTCATCCAGCGTTGCAAATTGGAACACACTTGCTACCTGAGTGATTAATGCAACTGTCCGCAAACCAGAACGGAGCACAGCATACAATTACTATATTCCACGTAGTGAGAACCAAAGCTGAACTCTCACTCTCATTGGTCGGTTCAGGTTGTGTCGGCAGCTCCATTTTTATTTCAGCACAAGACTTTGCTACTGACCCCTGCTCCACTTCAAAATAGCTAGAAGGTTTAAAATAGCATGCCGAAATGATCTCCAGCCTAGTGTTCCTAATACCTCCAATAATAACTGCATCAAGGCTTTAGTTGAGCATACAGGTCGGGTAACGACCTCGCACACTGCCCCAAATATCGCTAACATTGATGAATCAGTGACCGGCTAAAACTCTTCGTTGGACTCCTTTAAAGCTCTTACGCAACCTACATACCTTCAAAATAATAGCGTAACAATCTGTTCCATGGAGAGTTGAATGCTTAGTTTAGATCGGAGTGTGGGGAACGCAATTCCATGGCTTTGTCCAGCTTGCTTTTGTTGATGGTGCAAACCATCTACTCAAACTCAGATAAAGTTACATTGTGGCTCTTGATGCAAATGAACGTACAGTTCGTTGTTGTCTAGTAGTAAGTCATCCTTACTTGGGCGTTCCATCTCCCAAATGAGCAAGCATTTGGTATTTCTGTTTTCTAAACAGTAAATAGGTACTTGTCTAATTGGTATCCTAGACATTTTCACATTCGATAAAGTTTTGGCAAACAATTGATACGACGTTGTGCTTTGTGGATGCAAAAACCAAATCTTGCCTTTCCCTATTCAGTGTCCACAATTCTGTTTCAGATTGCCCAGATCAAATTCGGCGGCATAGATCGGCAACTCCAGGACCTGGGACGAGCATGTAAAGACTAATCCCAAAGTACAACCCTCTCCACTAAACTAAATCCAATCATAACAGTAACAATTTGGATTCTCAATTCAAATTGAATAAAATTTGGGTCGGTAGTTATAGTCGAAGCTTCCTCTGGATCCAAAACCAGGCTAGGCAAGAGTTCTGTAACATTCGCGGTTATTTCACACTTCTAGATAAAATCTTCAAAATATATTACCAAAATTAGATGTGTCAAATGAATGAGAAATTCCTCCATTGAGTGAACAAATTCTACTAAATAAGTTTAACGGTTCCACTTCATTTTACAATGATTACCGCTTACGACTAATACGTTTCTAGCCCTATAACTGGGGCTATATAACTTAGCCCTTTTTCACTATACAAAAAACGATTGCGGGGCCGTTGGAAAGCTCTCAATTTACTACACATGGGTACATCTCTCATCCGACTTTAACTTTACGGAAAGCAGAGTTATGCGCGTCACACTTGTGATGGATTTGGTTAGTTGGCCCTTCCCGATTTTAGAATCCGTCGCCTTGGGAGATGAATCAGACGTTTTCAAGCGTCTGTGTCATCCTCAGAGCGTGGCGGAGCATTAATATCCGCATCCACATCAACGGAAGGCGCAACTATACCATTCCATCACCTCACATGGTAGCAGAGCGTGGTTACGACCACTGACCCTTATTGTGACCGTCCTGACGCCCCAAATCACTCGCATTCCCCCTCAAGCTTAATGCTGTTTAATTATGACCATCCATCTCGTGTCTGCGTCTGTGTCATCTTCAGAGCGTGGCGGAGCATTAATATCCGCATCCACCTCAACGGAAGGCGCAAATATACCATTCCATCACCTCACAAACTATCACAAGAATTGTTGTTTTACGTTTGATCAGGCAACTAAAACATTATCATGATTGTGAGTGATCTGTAGCCTGTATTTTGCACCTTTTATTTATAATACAATTTGAGAATTCAAGAGTCATATCCATGGCACAACTTGTTTCCCCCTGTAAGCGGTAAAAATTGATCGTCAGGAAGTTTTTGTAGTCTCCGGAGCTTCATCACGTCAATTGCACCGTTGATTTCCACTGCAACGCGTTCCACATGAAGTATGCAGCAACTCACGACCGACCATGCAGCCGTCTAAACGGTTAAGCCGGCGCGTATAAATAGACGCATCGGTCCTCGCAAATAGATCGGTTCAAAGGGAACGCTCTATCAACCGTCGTGGGGGAAAATCGATCGGGTTGTTACCTGGAACGATAGGTAAAGAGCGGTGTGGCCGAAGGGAGGGGGTCCTCAACTCTTACAATAATTCAAAACCCCGGTAGGTACTTCCCTCACTCTCGTCGAAAGGGTTTTTTTTTGTCCTCTTCTGCCCTCTCCACTAAACATCCCCCACCTCCCCTCCCCTCTGTCAAGCATTAATGTCGTCCGATAATCAATTCGTGGTGACGTCACGGTTCGGCGTCCCCTCTCCCCCTCCAGTAGCGCTTTCTATTTCCAACCCCCCCTGTTCTCGCACCATCACGAACCCTTCACGTTTATGCAATTTTAGCCTCATTGGAGCGGGCATTGGAGAGCTTTAAATATAACTTCTGCCGGGTTTTACGGCAAATGTATCGCGGACACTCGACGTCGATTTTTAGGACCGAATTCGGTTGAATTCATCCGTATTGATTGAACAAGGTAAATATTTGCGGCGGACTCTCTGTTTATGAAAACGTTTCGACGATGACCAAAACAAGTCCGTCGTTTTGCTTAATACGATTCACGTCAATCCTCAATGAACGCTTACGTTACATGATTGAGAGATCCTTGAATCAATAATGTCAACCGGCATTTTTCGTTGTTAAACACCATGTTGCTTTAGTTTGTATGATTTATGTTTGAAAAATATCATAACCACATCAAGAACGAACGCCTTGTAAACAGACAAAAGTTCATTTCCATGTAAGATTTACGTCGTTGGCCTGCATACACAACAAACTAAATGTCATCCCTTATTTTCAGTCAAAATTCTAGCCTTCTGGAAGACCGAACAGATGATCGAATGGATGAAATAATGAATCCAGGTTAATTCATTCGCTTTATTTTAATTTTTAAATATTTTGTTAAACAATTCTTTTTTTTAGGGTTGATTTAAAATGATGCTGTGACACCAAGAAGAGAGCACTAAATACTCTTTCTTGACAAATTTGGTCTTTTTTAACCAATGATTCGTAGACCTTGGTTAAGTAGTTTCAGAAGAAATCTTTAAACGGATGACTGACGGATTTTGAGGTAAATCAATAATCTTTGACTTTGAAGGTCGTAAGAAAGTCATTAGAAGAAAAACATAAAGACGTCCTACTTTTTTAAAACGTAGTGCTCGAGAATTTCACATCGCAGAGGCTATTATAACGTTGAACAAAGCGTTAGTATTACCCATACTTCTTATACCACCAATCTCATCTTGTTGTTGAACGTTTAAATTCTTCTTCCACAAAATATTCGCTTGTTTAAATCACTACTGCCGTCATCACCAGTTTTGTGTTAATTCAGCTGTTCATTTCGTTATTTTCATGCACTTACCTATTTAATCTAATTTATCTACTTAGTAATTTATCTACTTATGAAATCGGACTTGTCCAATAAGTATGAATAAATGATTGTATATTTATTTATAATCGACCAAGCCCAATTAAGATATGAAAAATACGTCAATCATCGGCTGATAACGAGGGTTCTATCATGATCAATATTACGAAAATAGAGGGTTCTGAAAGAACGGTTGTACAGATTGCGGAAATTTTAAATTTTCAACTATAAATACAAGGAAAATTAACGATGATGTATTTTGGATTAGAAAGTGTGACTGAAATAATTCAAAGTTTGGATTAATAAAGTCATGGATTCCATGTTCCATGGCTCCATCATGCACGACCAACCGAAGTTAGACTTCTTCTATGGTGAGGTTGGTAGTGTGTTCTCCCTTCTCATCTCAGGTGGATCTGTAGAAAAATTTTGTTCAACCGAAGTCCACCCTGCATTAGCTTTTTGCCTAATAAGCCATCTGCCATCATTTGTTCTTTTACTTTACGGGCTGCCCAAATTTCCCTAGAGTGAGGAGGAGAGAATTATTTAGGTTTATTGCTCACACAGCTGATGTAATATCCTCCCAGTCTCATGAGGCTGTGTAAGAAAGATGACAGGGAAAGAAGTCATCTGTAACGCCCCTCTAAGGAAAAATTGGCCCACCGGATCACTGGTTGTCTCAAGAGGCAGTGGACCAAATGGTAGAACTACCCATCAGTCGGGGCCAGGAGAGGGAATCCAGCAAAATTCTGCCCTCACCCCCCCCCCCCTCCAAAAAACGCCCAACCATTGTTTGATGTGCATTCCGCTGACCAGGTGTCTTAATGCCTTGAACCAAAGCATTTAAGCACGACCAGATCGGAAAGGAAAGATTGATCGTCCCTTTTCCTATTTCGTCTCTCCTCCGTCTTTTTTTTTACAAAAATAATTTTTTAATGTTTTTCTCAAGGAAATCCGCTCCTATTGAGGAAGGGCGGGCACCCGGCGGCATCAGGTCCAGTGCCTCTCACCTCCTCTCCACGGGGCTTCCATCAGTACTCCAAGGAAGTGTATGGGGGCCGATTCTCAACCTAGCATACGCTTGTGTCATTCCTAAGTCATCGAGAACCAGAATGGCCATGGACGATGATGATGTAGCCATTTTATCGAGGACCATCTCCGGGAATGAAGACTCCAGGAACCTTCAAGACCATGTAACAATGATCAAAGAGTGGAACAGAAAGTGGCGCACCTGTATGAATCGCCAAAAATTCAAAACAGTCACATTCACGTACAGAAGTAACTAAAACACAACCCAATCACTCTTAACAATGTCAGGGACCCAAAAATGAAGCTGTCAGATACCTCAAAATGAAAATTGACAAAAAGTGAATGAACACAATGGGGATCTGGTAAAAAGACTAAGGACGCAAAACAACCTACAAAAAACTTTACTTGGCTCAAAATTCCCCCACACCTTGAGCACCAAGAGACTCGTGTACCTATCCATGATCAGACCCATATGGTAGTATGGGTGTTCAATATGGGGGATCTGCCAGCGCCTCACAAATAAAAAGAATTCAGGTGCAGCAAAACCGCAGCAATTCGGTTATCCAACGAGATTTGGACATTCCTGTGATACAGGAGAAGGTCACACAAACGTTAAAACGGCCGTATGAGAAATTTTCATCACACCAAAATCTCATTTTCCATCGACTTCCTGATCGGCACTGTCTCAACAAACTAGGAGACAACTCAAGAGAAGAAGGCCAGTGGATTTTGTTGGTATGGCACCAAACTAAAAGAATGTGATTCCCCTTCAAAACTGATATTTTGGTCAAAATAAGTTATTATTGGCATCATACGTTAGTTTAATGTAGGAGTAGGTAATTTGAAATGCGTAATCAATGTGTGCCATTTTGCTTTTGCATTTCAAAACAGTAAAGTAAGGCAAGTTAACACTAAAAGTTCTTCCAATTTTTTTTTTTTTTTAATCGTAACAAGTAATACTATCCGGCCATCTCGTGATTATAAATGCGTTGCGTGATCCGTAGCAACCAAACGAATCTGATTGTACCCATCAACTGGGAAACCAACGCTTCCAGTTAATTCGGAAATACTTCAGGAAAACGACGTATTCAAAACTCGATTTTGACAATATTTCCAGACATAGAACGACCCAACCTAGAGGGAACCGATCTGATATAGTTGAATAAGTTATAAAAAGTCATTTTCGGAAGTTTGCATCATGTCCCCATTCGATTTGAAAAGGAGTACAATTACGGTCACTTTCCTTATAAATGAATGTGTTTATTCAATCCCGATCGCCTCCAAGGATTGCAGATTCAGCGAAAAAGGAAGAAGTTGCCCGACAGAAACCTTTTCTGGAAGTTGCTGATCACCATGGAGTGATTCTTATCGAAATCGGTTGAACGGCTTCCAAATAGACAAATTTGGAGATTTGAATGTGAGAAAAATGAATAAACATGAAATCAAAACACTTTTGATTCCCACCGGACGATAAGTTCAAATAAACACAGCTCGGTATCTACTTGCTCGTAATTGCAACGTAGTGATATTTTTGAATAAGGGTCGGTTACGCTTTTCTGGAGAATTCGATGGTCCCTACGCTGTTTAGAGATGTTTGTTCAAGACCCATTGTCGTGGGGGCAAATCAATCAATTTCGAATAACACGTTCGGGGCTACAGACGTTTAATCCTCTTGTGTGCGCCTTACCTGCCGTCATTGTTTTCCGCCGTAATTACATCAATGAGAGCCATAATGGGAAGGCGGAGAGAAACCCTCCTCGGGGGCGGGAAATTTGTCGCGAGCTGCGGCAACTTAGCCCATCCACACGCGTCATCCAATATCACGGGAAACCGCCTCGGGGGCGGCGGATGGCGTGGGTGGCTGCCGCAAGAGTAAGGGAAGATCCTGAGTTTGAACGTGGATCTTGCCGCGGAAAGCGGGGGCGGTATGTTCATCCTGCGGTGGAGAGTGGGGGCGGCGAAAGGCCGCTTTTTTACGAGTTCACCACCCGCAACTTCTCTCCCGGTGAAATCATTTGTATTATTACTCGAGTATGCTAAAGTCATTTCAAGTTTGAGTTTAACTAACTTCGACGTCCTTAAATGGCACCCTTTACTCCCACCTATCCTTTGTCAACACCTCAGATACAATCCAGTAGTCATTACATTTTTTGATCATCATCCTACATGCAACATTAATATTAAATCGTATGCTCTTGCGCGTAAATTTCTGTAATTGATTGTATTAAGAGTTCAATTTGTTGTTTTATTGTTTTCAATAATGAACCTTTGTAATCGACCAAGAAAAAAAAGTTCATCCTCACTAAAAATTTATTGGCTTACATTTCAAAATACGTCCATTTCAAAAATCAAATAAAAAATCCGTCCGTCCGCCTCCGAAGTTTTTTTCCGAAACTACTTGACTGAAGCTAATGAAATTTGCCACGAAAATTCAACATTGATCCGGGATGTGTGTTTAATCTCGGCATCTCGATCAATCAAACCTAAGGGCTGAGGGCCCGCAATATAGGAAAGACCCGACAGCATGAAACATTCTCAATGTCCCCATTAACCTCTTTACAACAGTTTAAGGGGTCTTTCAAGAGCTCTGAAATGTTGGGTTGCAATCTTTTACACATCTGTCTTTCTTGGAATTTCGGAGGCATGGATTTGGAGTCATACCTACATACGTATTTCCTCACGAGTGCGAAATTGAAGCAATGCTCATTCACTCCCTTGATCGTTCGATTAAGCTAAAATGACAAGAATAGGGGCAATGTTTGTAGCCAAGTCATCCTTAAAACACTCAACATTCAAGATTTAATTTTCATCATTGATTTTTTTTAATGTACTATTATTGAATATATGGTTTGATTTCTCGACACGGTGACATCCCCCGCCCCACCCGAACCATCGATCTTTCTCCTTGGGACTTTTTTCTATGGGCATATCTCAAGGAGAGGATTTATTAAGAAAAATGGACCAACTGAAAGAAGCCATAACATACAAGTTCAGAACATCTCACGGACCACGTTGGGGGAGATCATCAGAAGCTACGAGAAGATGCTTCACAAATGCTTAGGTGCCAGTGGCAGCCACATGACTAATGTTATGTTTAAACCTTAAGTGACAAACCAAATTTCCACACTTCACGACTGTCTAAAGGTAGATAAAAAGTTTCTAACTAAAACAAAATTACTGTGTTGTGATGTTTTGAAATCTACCCTTGTTCGTTGAGCCACCCTGTACATGTTGCCATACGTCATTCATCAAGTAGTCAGCCTCTGAAGGACCCAGGAGGGTGGAACTTTTACCATCCTTAGAAGTAATCCGGGGCACTCGAACAGACTAGGCATGTTCAAAAAGGGAGATAGCATCACAAAATACAGATAATAACTGCGAATAGAGTTGAAGTCAGAAGATCGCATTTCGCCAAGTCGTTCAGAAGTTGATTTCAACCACTCTCAGCCGGAACGGGGACCTCGGGGACAGGCTCACTGAAGAGGGAAGTTTCTTGGCAGATGATTTCGCGTACCGTTGCGCTAGCGAATAAGGAAAATGAGATGTGGTAACCGACGAGAATAATAAATTGTTGGTCGTACCTTTGTTATCCAATTATTTTTATACCATAGCATATCCTTGTACATAGAAACAAATTTACAATGTAAATTGTTAAGTTACGCGAGATACACAAGATTGGCTATTTGGCACGCGCCTTCCTCCCAGTCGCTTTTCTTCATTTGAAAATTTCATTCCACGGCATTCCAACTTTTTTATCATTACTAACTGATTTTTTAAATCAAATTCTCCTTCTCAATAACAAATGTTTTGTTATTTCTCCTAAAACCTAGATCTTAGTTATACTTTTTCCCAAGTAAATTCTGCTTTTTCGTAAATTCATATTTCTTTTTTTAACCAAATTTTTAGAAACTGTGCAGAAGTAACTCGTACTTATAAACTAATCCATACATACAACCAAACATCCAAGCTCACACAACTACACCAACATTCATGATTCACATAAATAATGGTTGAGATTATGCCTGAATCCACATTCTTGACTTGACTCGTATGATGTATCCATTAAACAAATGAGTGCCTATAGTTGCCATTGATTTTATTATCATCGAAATGATCTAAATAATTTTAAAACATATATTTACATATAGAATATAAGCTTGTTGTAACGATTCATGGGAAAGAAATGGCAGTGGGAACGTTCAAAGTAAAAGCCCTTTCAAAAAAGGGTCGACATTTGCTGAATGACTATCACACTAATTCTTTAGAGGATATTACAATGATACGATCTAATGGAAATTGATATGAGATTATTAAACTTGTTTCCGAAACTGTGGACGTGAGAAATGATGCTGAGTGGATTTTGCTTTTTAATCATCGCAAATTAATGGATCGATTTGCTAACTCACGACAAAGCACTACAGGCCGATGTGGTCTTTGGCTTCCCGAACACCTCTCCGCCACCGGGTGCGGTCATCCGCCTGAGACCTCCGCATCCCCACCACCTGGGGGGTCCCTCAAGACCTCATCAAGCCAGCGGTTCCGAGAACGACTAGGTTGATGTGCGCATTATGAAACTCAAGGGCCCATACAGTCCCCAAATGGTACATTCACTGGACATTTCATCAAAATCGAATGAAAATATGTAGGAACAAAACTTGTTACTAGGATCTGCGGACACACACGAACAAATACTGATACTTTCACATAAAGAGACACAAAACGAAAATGCTGATGAAAATTTCGATTTTGGAGAAAGCATTTTTCATCTTCTGATAGAAAAAACAAAGCTTCCACCACGTGTATATAAACTCGGAAGTAACTCGCAAAGATGTTCTAAATGAGGCTTTATCTGGATCTTATCACACTTGAACTTATATTCGTGTTTAGTTACTCGCATGCACATTTCCGTCTAAGCTAAAAAAAAAAAAAATACGGGAGACGAATGTTTTTCCAACTGCTTCCAACTGCTGCCGGTTATGGAAGTTGAGGAAGGCTTAGGCGTTGGGAAAGAATGAAAGTAAATAGCCTAAAGGAACGAATAACAGGTGAGGGAAGTTGCTTGGAGGACACGCATGGTGATACCACAATTAACACCTGCCGAGATGCCTACCTCGAAGAACTCGGAAACACTTTTCTCGCTCCATGACACGGTCAGAATCGTGACCACACCTACGCACACACAAATATCCAAGCCAATTTTAAAAAGGATTTGCACATTGGATGAGCCCAGTCACTTCGTCTTACATTATCATCGGAAAATCCCCAACCACTGGGATCCAAAATGTATTTGAAAAAATGAAATCATCCACTGCTAAAATCAAACAATTATCAAAGATTAGAAAATTTCCGTTAATTGTAAAAGTTATGGTGGGATTTTGAAAATGACTTTCCTCACTTCATCAAATTTAACATCACTAAAGCCGCCTTTATAACGGTAATGCTGGCTTCGATTATCCTTAATAGTGCATTATATGCATCTTTGGGGAACGTTTCCGTCAAATATTCGAATTAAGGATAAGGATAAGGATGAAGGGATCCTGCTTTAAAATCCCAGACCAGAATCACCGCTTTAAAAACACTGGAATGAACGTTCGACTATAAATTAATTTGAGGGGTACACTCACCCGGTTGTCATGAGAACCGCCTCTCTCCTTAAAAACATACTTATTTGAAGAAAAGTACGTTAAATGTGGACAGATACTTATTTAAATTCCAATTATAACCGCAATGGTAACTCTGACTCAATTAAAGATTCAAACGCTAAATCGATATCTCGAATAATCATTTGACGAAACAGACCTTTCAGGGACCATCGGGTTCTGTATTTGGATTTCGCCGCTTGTCAATTTGATAGGTGTTTCTCACCAACAAAAATTTCTGAGGGGGTTATTCAATATTTGGGGTCCTCTCCATTAGGAACCGAAGTTTGTTTTAGGGTGAAACGCTATTTTTAACCGTGGCCTTTTAATTCAGCTCGTGTACCAAGAGGCGGAAGGAGGTGACACTCGCTGTATTCAACATTTAAGGGAACAGGGTTTTTTAACGTTCAGAGCTTCTCTTACGAAAACAGAAATTTATGAAAATTAATATGAGAACCGATTGTTATCTATAAACAATCAAATTTAAATCGAATAAATAATAAAGAAGACGAGTTTGGCTACCCGAGTACGCTTCATATCTCTGTCCTGTTCAAAACAAAATCTTATTTATTGCAGCGTTTTGTTATTATTATTATTATTATTATTATTATTTATTTATTTTTTTTTTTTTTTTTTTTTTTTTTTTTTTTTAGCCAATACTACTTTTTTGAAATGGGCTTAAACGGGGTAAAATATTGGAAAATATGGACAAGAAAATCAGCTATATAATTTCACTGGATTATTATTATTCTTGAAAACCACACACTTAGAAACCTTCGAAGTAAATAGTTTTCAAATGTGAAGTTCGTGTCAAAAACCTCACAGTCATAACGCATCCTTATCAGCAAGGGAAAAAAATGTTTAAATGTGGGAAAATAAAAATCATTGATTTCTATTAGGAAAACGTTCAAATTTACTGGAAAACATTTAATTTCATCGGAAATCAGCTAAATTTGTTTAAAATGTGTCCAATTCAAACGTTAAATTTCATTGAGAAACAGTTTGATTTGTTTGATAAACTGTTGAATTTGTCTCAGAAACTAACGAATTTTATTGAAACTCGTTAATTTTATTAGTACATTGTTCAATCTGATTAAAAAAATATTGAATTTGATAGAGGTATTGTTGAATTTTAATTGCACAATCCTCATTCTAATTGGATCGTTTAGAAATCATGGAAGGTTGGGCTCACTGAAACGGTTATCTGCTTTCTCCTTCAGACTGTCGGTTCTCAAAGTTCTCACTAGACTGAAAAGGTGGAGATACGCTAGGCATGAAAATATCGATTATGAGAAACATTCGTATGGGAATCTTTCAATGGACTTACTTGGAACTGAATCAACTTAGAACTGAAGACGAAGTGAAAGCTACTACCCGAGGAACGATCGCGGAATTGGAACGCAAGAGCATTGGATTCACATCACGTACTCCTCCCCCCATATTCACTCAATCACCAATTTGATTTATATTACGGCAGAGGAAGAAAAATTGTGTTTCAGTCGCTTCTAGTATTATGGGATTCGCGAATGGGATTCAGGCTCGTACTGCGTAGCTCTTACGTGTTCTGTGCGAGGGAATACTCGTATGTCCAATTCAATAATTTGCGACTGCCCCTGCCCGACTATCTTAAATTCCTTTAGAAACGCCGGTCCGTTCAGGGAATGTTATTTTGTATGATCGGCTACTAACAAATTTGTGAGATAATTCTCTCTGGTGACATAAACACCAAATGTTTCACATTGAGGTGAGTAGGCATAATTTTAATGATATAGAGAAAGTGCCAATACAGGGCACTTTATTACCAGTTCAGAGAAACCAACAGACGAGCTATTAGGTATTTTATTCAATTATTTGATAACAAGAAAACCCCTCAGGCATGTTACGGAGTGGGCTTTTACGCAATGAGTGATCAGAGATCAGGGAACTTAAAACGTACCTCTCCAGGAGTGCATTGAAGGGTCCTTTATTCCTATCATAGTTGACTTCCTAGTCACTGAAATTGTGTCCGAAATCCTAGAGATTCCAGTAAAGCTGGCAATAGAAGACCCTATCAAAACGGACAATCTGAAATACTCTGAGAAAGCAACTCAGATCTTAGCAGAAGCTCTTGGATCAGGGATAGTGGTGAACATCAACGAGCACGAATAACGGACGAGGGAAGTATAGAGAGTTAAACGAGTGCTCTATGAGGCAGCTGCCATAGCCAGACAAGAAAGACTCCTCGAGTCCCTCCCCCCAAAACAGACACGGACGATCAAACGAATCACAGAGAGTGTTATTTGTTCCTATAGCTGGCCAAAATACCGTTGTAAATGATGACATAGATCTCTCACCGATGCAGTTTCGGGATGCACTGGCAATATGATATGGAAGGGAACCCAAAGGTATGCCAAACCGCTTTGATAGTTGTGGTGAGCTGCTAGACCTTAGCCTTAAACTGCAAAAGAGGGGGGACAGGCCAAGTATGGTC
Source organism: Creontiades dilutus (assembly GCA_031894815.1). NCBI lineage: Eukaryota > Metazoa > Arthropoda > Insecta > Hemiptera > Miridae > Creontiades > Creontiades dilutus. Next base: position 102,385 of record JAVIWC010009688.1, on the reverse strand, counting down.
ATGATCTGAGTGCGACCAGCCTGCGAGGATGGCAAGCTTGGTATTCAACTCTGTGGGAATCGAATCAGTTCTGGCGGAGAATGAAGACGGCACCCCAAAACTGGTTTCAGACCTGAAAATCCACGGTTTAGGGGATGTATTATAGATGGGCGAACTTCGTGGGCGAATTTGGAAGCCCACGTAGTTAACGCTGACGCCTCGTCCTACATCTCTCAAACGTGGACATCAGTTTCCCAAAATGCTGTCAATGCAAGGCACAAAAAATATGACAGGGCACGCGAGGATATGAGAGGCTCGGTTAAGCCCTCAGTGATATCCTGTGGGGGTTCTCTCCACAAAGAGTACGACTGATCCTTAAAAAGAATAGCTGTTGTCCTGTCCTACAAATGGTCGAAAGATCTGTTGCAAGTGACCCGGTGGGTGAGAGTGATGACCGTAAGACGGGGGGTTTCGCTGCGGATTCGACGCTAAAGGAGGAAAGACCGCTGCCTTGGGCTTGAAGATGGAGCCTTGATGCCACTCAACTAGCCTCAAACCAGTTTCTTCTTCTTCCTTTCTTTTGGGAAACTCTCAAGAGCCCAACAAGCCATGTAGGGCAGCACTTCAGAAAACGATAAATACTCGTAAATATTTCTCAGAAAAAAAAAATTATTTGGTAATTGTAGAAAAGATCTCACTATGAATCGTGAACGCGAGAAAAGTGTTTTTTCATAAGAACATTTGGTGGGCAACAAGTTACACATGGTTTCATATGCCGATGTGGTTTTTTTTAAATAAACACACTGGTAACAAACACACAAAAGTCAATATTGTTCCCTAAAATAAGTGTTAAATGTAGATAGCTGATTCTTCCACAACTTTTATTATTCTTTTTTTCAAGACACTTGCTTTTCGGGATTTCAGACAATTTTTATAGACCTTGTAGCAAGGCTTCTGAATATTTTTTTAACTGTCGTCCTCGAAAGAAGCTTAAGGTTTTCCAAGGCCCTTCATCGTGTGAAGAATGGCAACCAGAAGAACTCATTAACACTAAAATCAATTAAACAAAAATACATTTGAAAGAACGGTAAAAATAAATATTTGTTGCACCAAATTTTGGGTTTATTGTTCCCAATAGGGAACCTTTGTAATCAACCAAGTAAAAATTGTGTAGAATTCCCAAATCTAATTTGAAAAATCTGTCCATACGCCGAAGCTTTTCTCCGGAACTACTTGGACAAAGTTAACGAAAATCCAACTTCCGAACGGAATGTACTTGTAACCTTGGCATCTTGATCAGTCAACCCTAAGGGGTAATATTTAAAGATTAACTATTAAAAAAATCGAGATCTCAAAAGCATTCTTTTTGATTTGGTTAGAAATTAGTTCCATGAACCGAATAAGACCCTAGAAGCACAGATTCGATTGGCTGGACATGAGAGGGTTTCTCTTTACCTTACTGGAATTGAAACTGTATTTGCTGGGGATACCGTTTGTCCGATATGTAACAAGGGGAAAAAAGATACCTTAAGCAACCTTTTGTGTAATGGCCCCATTTTCAGAGGTGAGAGAAGAAGGTATCTAGGAGGCGCATTGCTAGGAACATCTAGTTGGTTTGCTGAATGTGATAGAGCCCCAGAATTTTAAAAAATTAAATGCGTTAATTCAAATGGCTGTCAGGCAGCGGTAAATGATTGTTAATGAAGGTTTTTGAATTGATTTTTTGTAAATTGTTTTGTGATTTTTAGTTATGTAGCTGTAACTAGTGAAGTGAGCGTTTTCCTTTCCTTTTAGAAAGAATTAAATTCATTTGGATGATGTCAAAATAGTCTATATTGTTCGGAAAGACCGTGGTAAGTTTTTTATATTTTATTTTTTGGCAGGTATGAGCACCTTTTTAATTTATTAAGAAGTGTTTTATGCAATTCCTTGTAATTCCTTCTGGCTTGTACGAAATTCGTTTCATTTCATTTCATTTTTACAAGTAACCTAGGCATCTTGATCAATCAACCCTAATGGATAATATTTAAAGTTAAACTATTAGAGAATCTAAATCTGAATAAAAAAATTGTTTGATTTGGGTAGAAATTAGTTTCATGAATCGAAAATACGTTTGCTGTAGGAAAATTTGTTTGCTCATCGGTCGGAACCGAAAAAATCAGTCAGTTAGAAGGACGGGCTGCAGCTTCCAAGTTCAGCGGGGGTCGGAGCCAGATAGCGTTAGTGACAGCCCAAGTAGCACGGTTATGCGATTATACTATCTTCAAATGCCATCTCCCAAGCTTCAATTCAGCTGAGGAGAAAAGACACAAAAGCTGCGAAACCCAGGAATAAAGCAAAACTCAAGGAAACTGAGGATATGGTGCCGTGCCGTGGGAGTTCTTCATGAAGAGAAGGTCAGGAGAAAGAATGAAGCATTTTTCTGTTCAGATGACATATTTCAACTTTTAATATTCGCGTTTGTACTCTAAACGATTATTTTTGGAAAAAAAATGTCAATGCTTGTAAACTGCCACTTGGAATGTTTTGACATTTAAGTGACATTATTCTGATAGTGTCTTTCATTTGCAAGTAGTTGCGTCTTAAGTAAATTAAAGGAAGGATATTAATTGTTTTTTTCAATTTAAACAAAATTTTGACGAGCACTTTTGTCGTTTTGCACTGGTGCTGTTCATTTGAAAAATAAGCTAGATTTTGCTGAGAGACCCAATGGTAGTTGTGTTCCACGTATCATCGTTCTCTTTAAAAGCTGACTCAATGATCAAAGAAGAAAACGGCTTAAAACATACTTGTGCGAAAGCGTTGGCAGCATTTTTAGGGTGGATTAATCCTGACGCCGAAAGTTGAATATGAAATTTGAAATTCAAGTTGAGGTATTGGGGGAAAATCCACAGATTTAGCTGAAGGGCAAAGTAAACGAAAACCACGCAATTTCGAGGATCGCATAAAGTACCGTTACAAGGTTAAACATTGAAGGCTCAAGTATTTCGAGGCGCGAAAAGTGTTTGCTTTGGGGCCTGTGTTTGGTGTTTACCATCAAAGAGGGGGTTATGCATTATACATAACTAAGTTGAGAGCGATCAAAGTGATCAAATGGACTGTCGGCGACCGGCGGAGAAACGGAAGATTCAGCTCTTTTCATTTCTCCTTTGACGGATTTCATGGAAGATTAAGATCCGGCTTTACCCGTTTCAAAAGAAGATCGCGGCGAGGCTGCCAATCCGGCAGATGATCTTCCGACCGTCGGGCTTATGAAAAAAGATGGCAATGTTACTTCACGAGTTTAATATTTCTTTGTGGAAATAATCCGCCTTTGTAGATCAGTATTCTTCCAGGGATCAAGATATTTTGTATTTTTATCGATAAATACGACCTGATTGATTGATAACATGGTTTTATGCCAAAAGTAAAGTATGGATTTCATAGTTGATACACAGGGTGTCCCACGAGTTGTCCCCCCCCCCCCCCCCTCAAAGCTAAAATCCTCAAAATGGGAGTAAAAACTAAAATTTTTATATATGTCCTTTTTTTTTCAAGGATCTCAAAATCAAATTTTTGCAACTTGAGCCACCGCGCAACTATATGCAATCGACGCCAACTTTGTCCTTCAAATGAGGAACTCCATTTTGTATTGCAGATTTGGATTTCACGTAAAATTACAGGAAAATGTGACCCTTCAACCGATTTTTTTTACCGTGCTCATCCCGTTCAGCAAGCGCGCAAGGCAACCCCAAAATTTTCAATTTTTGTAAATTATCGTGGACCCCAAATGTGGCACATGAATTTTCATTGTTCCTTAACATTGATTCACGTGATGCCATCCATTTTTTCAATATGACCAGTTTTTAGCAGAATAATGGCCAAAATATCCGTTTCGGTTCCTAGTTTCCACGTTCTGTTTTCAGATTTCCATTGAAATTCATTTTCGATGTTATTTGTTTGAAGAACGTGAAAATGAGAAAATGAAATCGAATCTTCGACGATCAAGTGAAAAATCATCTTGATTCTGAGAGTGGAAAGTCGACATAAATGAGCTTCCGTTACAGTGACTATGTATTATGATACATAGTATAATGATGTAATTTGAGTATTTTGTTCGACCTAAGCGTGTCCGAAGTACACTAGGCAATAGATATCATCTGATTAAGTTTATTATTATTATTTATTATTATTCGGACATGATTATTACCTTGAAGAAACTCAGAAGGGCAATTCAGAACAAACGAAGAAGGATGCTGACGAAGAGAGTCTGTTTTTTGCATGACAATGCGCGACCGCACACGGCGAACCTCACCAAGGCTCTTTTGGACTCCTTCGGTCGGAACATTTTAGACCACCCCCCTCACTCCCCCGACTTGGCGCCTTCTGATTATCATCTGTTCACTTCTCTGAAGATGCACCTTGGTGGGAAACATTTTTCAACCGACCAGGAGCTGTCATAAACTGGAGCAAGGAGGTGGCGGGAAGTTTTTATGACGAGGAGAAAAAGCTCATTTCACGGTCGCAAAAACTGCATTGATCGAGAAGGTGATTACGTGGAAAAATAACTTAGATGTATGCCTGTAATACCCTGTTATTATCATTTTTTTTAATAACATTTTTGCAAAGTCTGGAAAAATCGAGTACTCTTACTCTCCGAACAACCCTCGTATAATTACCTTTAACTACTATCATGATTACAAATGAAGCATGTTTTCATTCATTCAAGTTTTATTTTCGGCCAAATCATGATAGCGATAAACCCTAACCATGCCCTCTCATTCACTGAACTCAGCTTCTTTTCAACCCCTTTTGCCGTGTTTTCTCTAACTCTTTTTTCCACCCGGTTGAGAAAGGAGGAGGGAAATGGGTTGGAACAATATGACAATTCGTGTGTTCACCCCTAAAAAGACGACATTTTCTGATGAAAGATGAAATAAACATATTTTGGCCATTATTTCGCTATAAACTGGTCATATGAAGAAATCATTGGCATCACGTGAATCAGTGTTAAAAACAATGAAAATTAATGTGCCACGTTTGGGGTTCACGATAGTTCATACAAATACACAGTTTAACAATTTTGCGGTTGCCCGCTTGGGCAGGTTGGAAAAATATAATATGCAAGATCCTTAAAAAAATGTTATTACACCTGAAGTGGATTTAAGGGGGGGGGGGGGGGGAGAAATCGTGGAACATATAACTTATAATAAATGTATGATCTATACTGAAAAGTTGTTAACCTAAACATGATACGCTTTTGGTCGAAATGACGTTACAAGGGGCTATCGCAGAATGGAAGAAAGAGATGTTTTTCATAGCCAAATACAAATTAAAACTATGTCTCACTGTCCCGCTCCATTTAAAACTGCATGAAAACATAAACGCATTAAACACAAATAATAAAGACTCTAACACTTATTTACCTCGAAAACTCCTGAGTAACACAGTAGGGACAACTGGTCATTCGTTCTCTCGCCGATATGCCGTTTACACTGGATGTAAGATGAACAAGTCCCTTTGACGATTCGTCAGTTTACCTCACGGGGTATAAGAGCCTATAGATTTACCAACAAGTAGCGAAACGCGTTTGGACATTCGGTAACGAATTCGATTCGTTTGTGAACTCTGTTCGGCAACGGTTGATGATGTCTACCAATAACGAACATGAAAACAGTATTGTTATTTTGAAGGATTTCGGTATTCAGATTTATGAATATTTCAGCCCTTTGATTTCAACATTTACGATTGACTGAGAGCAATGCTAGAAACTCAGTCAAAAATAGACCCCAAATGTGACTTTTGACTGCTAGAAGTGGTTCAGCAGATACAAAGGTACAACGATTCATCATCGAAAACAAAAAATCACAATGCAACAAACTTTCAGCGAATTAAAAAAAAAATTGTGCTTTTTTCTGCTAAACCCTGATTGGAACGAGTCAGGGAATAAATGCCACTGTGAATTTGCATGGTTTTTCATAAATATTTCAGCAGGATTATTGTATTAGTAGCATCCTTGAAATTGATGTTATAATTTCGAAAACAACTTCTCCAACCCACTATGTGTATGGATCAAGTATACAAGTATATATATTTTTTGCACAATGAGAGATTAGGATTATCTTGCAGCGTGTACAAGCATTTGATATATATATTTTTGTATGGATCTAACTATAGGCACAACTATGCCTGTACAAGCATTTGATGAGAGATTAGGATTATCGTGTTAGCAGCATCCTTGAAATTGATGTTATAATTTCGAAAACAACTTCTCCAACCCACAATGTGTACAGATCTAAGTATATGCACAAGAGCTTGCAGTGTGTACAAGTATATATATTTTTGCTTTAGGGCATTTGATGAGAGATGATCAAAGCGTTTCCTCCCCATGTTCTGATCAAGTTGAAGTGGAGTGGAAACCAGAATGAAAGATTTGGAGTTAGATGCGGTTAAAATTGAGATAAAATATATATTGACCCTTTTGCATTAAAACTGCGAGAATATTAGATGGTGTAAAGGTCCAACCTCATCCCATTTCCCAGAAACAAAGTCATCGTTCAATCTAAAAATAACTGAGTTTTCAGGCGTAATTATTTTTAAACGACCTTTGTAATGGTGAGCGGCAAGAGTGGGGTATGCTAATTTGGTATATGTGTGTATAGATTTTTTTTTCTTTGTTCAACGTTGAATTTTTAACTGTGTCAATATGGTGGATCAGTGAGGGTGTATAAAGACGAGGGATGAGAGCGGGAGGGTGTTCTGATTCGGATCAGGTGAATAGGCGGTAGGGCGTTGTTCTAATTCGATTCCGGGGGGACGCTCTTGTCCCTGCCGCCCCTCGAAAGCTTCGTGTCCCAGTTCTGAATCCCCAACCACATCGGCCACCTCCTCCTGGTCTTCGACTTAGACGTGTGACGTACCCACTGGACACATTCATTGAACGTGGTTCAGAGGAGGAACGCCTTGGAACGAATACAAATATTCCTCCATATCAGTCCCACATTTACCGGCCAGGAATCTTCCTATACTACGCCCTCGGGCAACAAACTAAATCAGTGGAACTTGTGAGGTGATGGAATCGTGTAGTTGCCCCTTCCATTGAGGTGGATGCGGTGATAATGCTCCACCACGCCCACAGAATGACCCAGAAGCTTGAAAACGTCTGATTCATCTCCCAACGCTAAAATCGGGAAGAAACAAACTAATGAGGGAAAGGCCATTTGCCGTCGCTGTTTATCTAAATAGGTGAGGCCCGAACCCAGCGAGATCAAATTTTGATCGAAATTGATTTTTTTGGCGACTGTAGATTCAAAATAGGTACCATTTTAGTTGAGTTACAAGTATCTAAATCACCTAAAACTCCCTAAAACGAGAGAAAAACTTCTCAACAGAAAGAGCGGAACTGGTGCGTAATCCATTTAAAACGCTGCAAATTCTTCCACTGGGGTTTATTATTCATGATTTGAATTTTTACTAAGCATTGGAGTGTGCATGTTTCACAGGTGATAGAGCGATTATTGAATTTCAGGAGCACTTGAATCGGTTCTCAACCAAAGTACCTATTTGGACTGATCAGTTGATCATATTTGTGTGCCTCCTAAAATGCGGTAATCGCTCTATCACCTTTGAAACACGCACAGTCCGAAGCTTAGTAGAAATTCAAATCATGAATCATTGAATTTTTCAAGAGCGATTACAATTGAAAAATATTCTATTTGAAAATTTTAAATTTCGTAAGACGGAGCACGCATATCAGAATGCTTCAACCCGTATATCGGCTATAAACCCTTTTAGAAGTTCACTCCAGTATCCACATTCACTACATCACTAAGTTACTGCGATCAAAACCAAACAAACAAAAATCTTGTGTTCGTTTTGATTGCAGTAACCTAGTGATGTAGTGAATGTGGATGCAAATGTTGGCACCATAAATCGGGCCATACATCGGGAATGGTTTCGCTACGGACCTGGGGAGGGACTCATTCAATTCCTCATGGAAAGTTCTTCAAAAAAAGTCCAAATTCAAGCCTTAACTGTTTTTGAGGTTTTTAGGGATTTTACAAAACTTTGACAACCCTTAAAGGGCACTTCAAATTAAGTGAGAGAGCTGGCTAAAGAATTTTGGCGTTGTCGGACCAACATGGATTTTTTGTGAAAATTTCAGATTTTTTTGCTCTAGCCGTTCGTGCGTACGGCGTATTTTTATTGCAGATTTTGAGACGTAAACCATGAAATATCCAGGGGGGTTAACTTTTTTTTTTCAATAGCGATTACAATGGTTTATCATTTAATAATAAACCAAAATGCTGCAAATTATTATACAAAGAATTATTATTTCTGCATTGGATAACTGTCCTAAGCAGATTTCCGTACTACCAGCACTGGACTATATAACCAGAGAACAATGCCCGATAAGAAACACGTAGAAATACGACTGAAATCCAGCAAACTGTGAAGCAATGTACTGTATGTCGGCACGTCATAGAATTCCGGGAATAGAACCACCGGAATTCAACAAGACAAAATACACCCATCCACACTTCACTTATAGGTAAATGTATTAACAAATTCGAAAAACGAAAAACCTAATGTATTTTAGATTTCGATTTTTTTGTAGATTATTCCTTGAATATAATTGTTAAGGGTTGATTGATCAAGATGTTGAAATTACTGGCACATTCCGGACAGAGCTAACTTTGGTCAAGCAGTTTCGGAGAAAAGCTTCGGAGTACAATATTTACTTTTATCGTTCTTCCCAATGTGTTCCTCTTTCACCGATTACAGTTGTTAACAAGTTCTTCTGGTTTCCATTCTGCGCATGACATAGGGCCTTGAAAAACCCTTAGCTCGTTACGGCGGCGGCAGTTAGTAAAATGTGTAGTGAAGTGTATTCGGCAGTGTAACCTCACGTAAGACACGCGTTTTGGAATCGTATGCGATTCGTCCAAATCGCGTCGCTCGCGTTTGTTCTCCACGTAAGACACGGCCTTAAAAATTTTTGGTGGAACGTCACACCTCGGCCCTGTCCACCATCCGGAGCCGCCTCATCCTCGCGCCGCCTCCCGCACTTGCGGCAGGTGGCTACGGTAACGATTCGGTGACGTCACGGGTCCTCTCTAGGACCCTCCCCTTTCCCTCTTTCCCTTCCATTCCCTTCACTTCAGCCCACGTCTCCCCCATCGTCATCGTCGCCCATCTCCTTTTAGGATGTCGGCCCGAGGGAACCTTCCAATTCAGAGTCACATGGAAATGTTCTTCCTTCACCCCTCGACCCATTCAACTCCAACCTCCTCTACACGTAGGATATTCATCTCTCCCAAGTCAAAACATCTATCGCGAGGAGTTGAACTGTATCCAGTTATTTGGATATTTACACACTTTTTCAGATACTTCTGACAAATGAAAAGAATTCTTGAGAAAAAACGCTGCAAATTCTTTCACTGGGGTTTATTATTCAATTGGCTTGCGTTCATGATTTGAATTTCTTCTAAGCTTTGGAGTGTGCGTGTTTCACAGGATAGGGCGATTATTGAATTTCAGGAGATATACATGGAGCACGTGAATCTGTTCTGGACCAAAATACCTATTTGGATTGATCAGTTGAACATATTCGTGTGCCTCCTGAAATTCAATAATCCCCCCCACAATAAAAACATCTATAATTTATCAAGTCCTTTGGCACTCGTATTGCGTTAAAACTTCCCCTAATTCAAATTCAAACGATGTAGCCAAAGGTAGACAGATGTAGAGGGGTCACAAATATCATCAACTGATCAATCCAAATAGGTGTTTTGGATGAGAACCGATTTACGTGGTCTATGCATATCTCCTGAAATTCAATAATCGCTCTATCACCTGTAAAACACGCACACTCCGAAGCTTAGTAAGATTCAAATCATGAACGCAAGCCAATTGAATAATAAACCCCAGTGAAAGAATACTTATTTACCCCAGTAATAATATTGAATAATAAACCCCAGTAATAATATTGAATAATATTTACCTATATATTATCAGCGTTTCATGCATATCAGAATGCTTCAACCCGTGTATCGGCTACTAACTACACTACAAGTATTCACATCGGCTATCACTCCAGTATCCACATTCACTACAACTCGACGCTATCGGCCGGACATCACTAGGTTGCAAACAAACAATAATAAACGAAAAACTGCAAATATTGGCACCATAAATCGGGCCATACATCGAGAATGGTTTGACCTACGGACCTGGTGAGGGGCTCATTCGATTCCTCATGGTATGTTCTTAAAAATAGGTTTACATTTAGGCAGCCTTGACTTGTTTTGAGGTTCATAGGGGTTTTACAAAACTTTGAGAGCCCTTAAAGGGCACTTTAAATTCAGTGTGAGAGCTGGTTTAAGAAATGGGGCGTCGTCGGACCAAGATGGATTTTTCATGAAAATTTCAGATTTTTTGCTCCAGCCGTTTGGGGAAAATCGTGCGTACGGCGGACGGACAGAACATTTTTTTATTGCAGATTCGGATTCTACACCCTTAACCACCGAACGTAAACCGAAACGTAAACCATGAAATTTTCAGGGGGGGTTAGGATTTTTTTCCAGAGCGATTACAATGGTTTATTATTGAATAATAAACCAAAAGATGAGAAATGGTCCTATGTATCAATGTCTTTGTTGTTCCGCTATACGAGTAGTTACACGAAACGAATCGTGAAGGTGAAGTAATTGTTACTTGGTAACTGTATCTACCGCCAAAGATACTTTTACGGATACTGTAACCGAAGGATACAGATACTCGCCGATGCTACGAAGCTGGAAAAAGCTATCTGTCGGGAACCTCCTGAACCTTTCGTTCACACTTGTTTTTCCACGGACCACGAGAAAATTAGAGATTTCTTTGAAATCGGGTTCCTGTGAGAAAGAGGTCCGAGTCCAGTTTATTGCATTTATTTGATTTTATTTGAGATGATAGGTCGATCGATTGATGAATTTGAGATGATCAGCATCGAGAATTCACTAGAATTAATAAAAAGAAAGCTCACATTTCCCGTTCTCCTTTAAAATAAACGTATTAAATTCATATTATTTGCGGAAGGACACAATACAAAAGGTACATTCAATTTTTCTCTAAGATCGTAATGTATTTTGAGTTGGTTTTTGGTGACACTTCACATTTTGACAGGGACAAATAGACAACTTTTCACTCATTTCGGACAATTTTGAGAAGAACCCACTCACAAGAAAAGAAATCGAAAACGGCAATGGCACTAAACGACTAGATTATCAAATTATTTGTTAGTTGAAGGGAAAAAGAATATTCACGCAAAGGCGACTCAGATGATAGAAGAAAACTAAGTCTGTGAAAAGGTAGGTAGAGACAGCGTTAGCCAGCTCCGTCCTTCCCCCACACTCTAGTCTATTATTTGTACCTGTAACTGTATTATATCTGTAGTCACTTTTCCGGATAAAATAGGAAAAATTGTCCTAATTAGACTGGCAGTCGGAAAATTTACCCATCCTCAGAGTCTGCAGAGAATGAAACGTGGATGTACCAAAATCCAGCTACAGCTACAGCAACACAGCTATAGTGCGCATTCTCAAAGAAACAAGTTACAGTATTGGTAAAAGTATCCGACACTAGAAAACGCAATTCCAGGACCTGTAACTGCGAACGGATACAGTTGCCTGAACCTGCTATTAACTTTATCTGTACTCGTAGTTACGAAATCTTTTTTTGGGTTGCGATTTCGTTAATTCATCACCAGCTGCATTCGACAGTCTAGCAGCATTATTGCAATAGATATAGTTTAGTCAGTAGACCACGGCCACACCCCTAAAGACAAAATAGCAGACACGAAAATAGCAAATTGAAACCAGCAGAAAGAAAGAAATTAGCGGGAGGAAAACCGCAAAAATAGCATGGCTAAAGCATGTTTTATGTTCTTTAAATTTCAGCCGCAGACTCGAAGCTGTAATCATCCTGGGGTCCAAGGGGGCTTGCCCCCTCAGTGTCTTGCCAAATGGAGTCTAGTCATGTCTTCTAAACACGTTTACTAAGTACCTCCTATTTATACTGCGTCACATTTCCCTTTCAATACATCGATAAATATCTTACAACCTACCCTGAGACATAAAAGACCTTGAAGAAATAATAAAATATAACCGGCTCTTTTCTATTCCGGCCCATCATTTCCAATACTTCCGGTATCTGAAACATCTTGTCAACGTGATTTATATCACGTTTTATCTTCCCTTCCGCTATCATTGAACGACCGTTCCTTTCCACCAGAAAATAGGAGGCTGATGAATATCTTCAAATAAATCTTGTGAAGCGACGGAAATACGCAGTAAACCCAACCCTAAACTGCGATGAATACATTAAATTAATCCTTGAAAAGGTCATCTAATGTTGGCGTTTGAAAGGTGTGTTTTATAATTTGGAACTATTCATTAATTTCGTCTTCTTTCTTATAATTATGACTCAGTTGGGTACGAAGGATAGCGCCGTTTATGAAGTAGAAGGATGTATTGGAATTTCTGACCTAGCCTATGTTGTGCTCCGGAACAAGCTGATCATTTTACGACCACTCCTGTCAAAATCGGTCCGGCTGTTTAAGAAATACATACTTACAAACATTTTTTTAAATCTCCTCTCAAAGCGAAGGGGGCACACCATTAAATATAAACAAAAAAACTAAACATTATGAAAGTGAGGTGTAAGCCTAGGTTTACCCGAAGCCGGGCCCCTCGGATTTGGGAAACAGAGGAAGATTGATAAAGGGGAGAGAGATGGAAGGAAGTGCTCCTATACAGAATGCCCACCAGCTTAAGAGCCCCGGATGATGCGGGTGGTGATACCACAAAGTACTCCCAACGAGATGCCCAGCTTTAGTAACTTGTAATAATGAGGTAATAGTATAGTTGCCCCTTCCATTGAGCTGAATGAGGTAATAATGCTCCGCCACGCTCAGAGGATGATCCAGAAGGTTGAAAACGTCTGATTCATCTCCCAAGGCAACGGATTCTAAAATCGGGAAGGGTCAACTAAACATATCCATCACAGACTCCACGGCACTTTTCCCACACCACACTCTGCGACACGACACGGTTGCAGCCGTAACCTTCTAGTTATTAGGCGCCAGCTCAAACAGCCCCGTAGAGAGGGGGGGGGGGGGGGGTGCACTGGGCCCGATGAACCCGGGCCCAGCCTACGTATGGGGACCCAGATTTTCGGTCGTTTGAAGTTTTAGAAGCTTCGTCGTTTAATTTTAATTTGGTTTGGAACAATTAACACAGAATTAATGGATATTCACATACAAAGCTGCCGAACTCTCAATCATTCTCAGTCTTCCACAATGGTTACGGTAGTTCTTAGACGATTTGGGGGGAGGGGACGAAATTTCGCCCCGGGGCCCGTAATTTTGCCCCTGGGCCTGGGGTTCTCAACGGCCCTGAGCTCAGATACCGCAGGTCGTTTCTATCATATTTACTTTTCTTAGCCCCAGGTCTGCATACATAAACATACAAACAAACATTGAGTTCCGATACATAAGGAAGTCTAGAACGGACTAAGTCACTCGCGACGAAGTTGTGGAAACCCATTTCAAATAAAAACGGAGTGGGATAGAACGTTGTCTATATTTCCACGAAAGTAAAGAGTTACACTGAGTTCATGTTTGTTACTGATGATAACCTAACCGTCGAAATCGATTTAGCAGTGTAACTCTTTACTTTCGTGGAAATATAGACAACGTTCTATCTTACTCCGTTTTTATTTGTCTAGAACGGACCAGAAGTTCAACGGTTTTTTCATTACTGATTACAAAGGCACATTATTGAAAATAAATCAAAACCAATTAATCGCGTCCCCACACTTTTCTTGTATGTTGTATTGATTTCTTGAAAGATGGATCGCAGTGATTCCACTAGGTACGTTCATGCCTCATAACACAATCACACTCACTCATGTTGACGTTTTCTTCTTCTCCTGTCATTAAGACCATGTGGGCTCATCTGCTCTTGGGAATGAAATCCATAAATAACAAAAATATTTTTGAGAAAATACCATTATATTTTTCTCAAGTTTTTGGGATCTCAATTTGTCAATATTTCAATTGTACCCCTTCAATGTTTTCTCTTATCAATTTATCCTTATCAATTAGAGAACAGGTAGATCCTCTCACTTGTTCTTCTGTAGTGTAGTAACCCAATGGGTTTTTTTAAGCTTGAAGTTTCTAAAAACTCAGAATCCATCTTTCCCAGTCGACAGTCAAAATACCAAGAGATACAACCACGGATATATTCATCTTTCCTTCACATAATTATTAAATGCTTACATACTCAATATGAGTGTAGCCACAACTATATCGTAAAAGTTCGGCCTATAGCCTCATTAACTTTGAATTAATTCAAGAAAGTAACCGAGAAAGAAAATAACAATGAAAAGAATAAAAACATAATTTCCTACATTACAGATAAATTTAAAAAAAGACTCTTGTTCTATACAGCACTGTAATGGTAGTATTTAAACATAAAGGGCAAAAAAGAGTAATATAAGAGATACTTGTTAAGGGGGTTGATAAAATTACAATGACCACAAGAATGAAGACATTGGTTCCTACAATAAAGACACTCGAAAAAACGTTGTTTCGGATATTGCTTTTCAGAATGGTAACGTTACGCGGAGACAATTTTTTCTTCTCTCGAATCGGAAGCTCTTTTCTTCTTTTGCTTTGTGTGTATCGGCTAAGCTGATCATTTCTCTCCCCCCCATCCCCGTTTATCTGCACCCTCCGAGAAGAGAGATTGCTAATGACATGCTTTCCCTTCTTCCCTGAACCCCCTTTACCATCTGCCTCCGTCGCTTCGTTCGGAAAAATCCTCTCCCTCCGAACTGCTTTTGCCGGTGTTTTTCATCCAATTTCCCTCCCCTTTTCTGGGTGGAAATGAGCTATTAAAATCGCTCTTCTCCCGCTCCTCTCGCTTGGATGGGCTCAAAACTCGTTACCGATTGCCCGTGTCAACCGCCGAGGTCTGATTATTCCATCAATTCGAGAAATCACCTTTTGTATTTTTTTTTTTTTTTTTTTTTTTTTTTTCACAGGGCGTAATTTTTTCGTGGTTTTTAAAAGGAGAAAAAAACCGTGACCCGTTAATAAAATGGTCATTCGCTTTCGATCCTAAAACTATACAACCCTTTTATAGTTGAAGGAATTACAAATTCTAATTCACTAGCCCTTTATGAAGTTGCTTCTTCCATGATCTTTCCTGTGAACCGTATTCTCCTAATCCAATTTGGCTTATGTTTGGCCTGATTATTTATCCGATTTCCTCTCGTCTCGCATATGCACCTTCGAGGAAACCGGCCTTGATTACAGACCCCTCCCCGAGAACACCTACGTGTTTAAGAATGTGACAATGAAAGGTTGCAAGAGCTGGAAAGAGAGAATCACAGGAATGGAAACCGCATATAGACTACCCTCACTATAAAATTGATAAGTACATGTAGGTACATATTCTATAACGTTCGAAACGTACTTCCAAGAAATAGATAGAACTAATGAACTATAGTGTACTTCAATATGGAATAATAGCTTGTGGTGGGCTTAGAATATTATCATTTGTCACGCAAATAATGGCTTCGTCTTTGTGGCTCCATACTGGTGGAAATGTAAAAGAATTGACTTCATACTAAGTACCACAATCGAAGCAATATCAGTCGAATCTTATGTTATTAACCCCCAACATTCTAATTCAAAGACCAGCTGTCCTTAAATTCGTCACATAATTATTCAAGTGCAAATCAATGATTATGTCAAAAGTAAGAAGCCAAACTTTTAATCTTGGAGAAAGGAATGCTGCACTACTGCGTTTAGGTATGATTGAATCACATCCATATCTGATCAAACTATTTGGATCACTTTCAAGTAAGGTTTTGGTAAAACATGACCGTCGAACTAAAATATCATGCGTTGAACCTGCTCAACTCAAAAACACCTATCTACTCTCTCCTCTTAGATTCTTTGAAATTTTACCAGTGTACTATCGTCATAATTGAAATTTTGTTTTCGGATCGGAGAGAAAAAACACTGCAAATGAAGAAAGAACGGTTTCTTATTTCCACATTAGATAAACCTCCTATGCGGATCACGGGACTACCAAAACTGGATTGCATATCCAGCGATAGCGCTTCCCAAGTACACCAGGAAACACACGCAAAACAACTAACGCATCCAACTGATATTCAAGGAGATAATATAAAAATATAGCCTATAAGTATTATGTGATTTCTGGAAAATTTAATCCTTAAACATTATTCCTTAGAGATGATCGGTCAAGATTTCGTGATTCTAGCGCAACCCGGGACAATGTTGGATTTTGAGCCTAATTTCGTAAAGTTTTTGTAAAATTTTCAAGGTCTAATAGTGGATTTTTTAATTCGATTTTTGGATTCTACTCATCTTGAAACGTAAAAAAAAAACAAATTTTGAGAGAAGATTTAATTTTTGTTTCGTCGATTACGAAGGTGCATTATTGAAAATAATAAACCAAAAGAAACTAACCGCAACTGAGGCACGTACTTGCCAAAATGTATCCCCGTTGTTCCCATTGATCCGCAAAAACGAGCATTCCATTTATGTCTTGCGTTTGCTAATTGTTCGAAGAGGCGAGGGTCATCCTAAAATATCGTCCTCCCTACAACCCTCGCCCGATCCAAAGCTCTAGCTGTTCCCTCTATTGCAAATTGAACCCCCGCTCTCCTGGCAAAGTGGTAAAGGGGTCTAAGGGGGGCTTATTAACGTTTATAAGAGTCCGAGCCCCCACCGTTTTCAGGTCGGGTCGAAGACCTTAATTAAAATCCCCAGGTGTCTCGGCCGGGGCGCAAATTTTAATTAACCGCCTTACCTTTCGACCGTCCAGCCCCATCACTTTTCTTCCACCACTTTCTGCGGTTTTCTCATTTAAACGGCCGGGAATTTTTTAATGAACAATTACCCTCTTGGAACGGCCTCCAAGCCCTCGAAGGGTTGCTTAATGCCATAAATTACACCGACTGCCGGATTCACTCGTTATTATTCCTGTTATTGGAAGCTGTGGTTAGTTTTTGCTCCCTCGCTGTTCAAGGGATTCGTTCCCCAGTTGGAAATGGACGAGACTGTGTTGAGAGCACCGTCGAACTCTCGGATCTACAGGCAGTTTGACAAGGAGTGTCCAGAGGAGGTTTAGAGGGTCCTTGATGATGCTGAATTGCTCATCATATGACCCCGATGTGCAATGTGCAACATCGGCGTCCCAGAAGATAACGTTCATTTTCTCGCAATTCGCCCAGTGCTCAAGGAGTTCGGGACACGTCACTTTGGTCGAGGAAATCTGTACCACGAGGAAATACTGCATTTGTTAAATGATGGGGATTGGGCATCAGGAAGTGTGGCCTCTAAAATCAGAAGAATGCTGATCAAAGAATTCAATTGGTGAAAAATGATTTGTTTATGGCTGTACTAAGTAGGTATATACGGCAATGATTAAAAAACAATGTTAAATGTACACCCCCGGCAGGCAGACTTGTAGCTGTGTATGCACGGTTTTTAACAATTGATACATCTTTTTCCCTCATAATTAATTAATAAACATGTTTTTTTCATTCATTTCCTTCATTCGCTCGTTATCATCGCTGTTGGAAGCGGCGGTTACTTTTTTGCTCCCTCGCTGTTCAAGGAATTCGTTTCCGAGTTGAAAATTTTGAAGCGATCGGTTTAACTTGTTGAGTAGTCACCACCCTTTCATTGAAAGTTGCATATATTTTTTCAGGAATCATCCTAAAATCGGCACCTTCAACTGGAACCTCCTTGTTACGGCTGAACGTAACCCTATGGTAAAGCCTCCAATTGTACCATAACTTCCATCTTCGTTCTAATGATACAAACTAGGGATGTCAATATCTGCAAAGAATGTCGATATTTTTTTAAACTTCTAGTAATTCAACGTACCCAAGACCATATCGATATTCCGATATATCGGTCATCGATATTTTCTTCGAACTATAATCCGAATAACGTATCATTCCAGTGAATAATAATGCATTATTGAATTTCATTCTACTACAAGTAAAGAATCCAACCACTCATAAATCAATAAAACTTCATTCATGATGATGATTATGTACAAGATCCAGGGAAGTGATTTATCAATATTGATGTAAGGAAAAAAATCAATTCAGTCAAAGCAATAAAAAAATTCAAAAATTTTTGGGGAGAGAGGTGAGGAAAACGCTCTGATTGATGTGCTCACCAGTAAGCCTCGGACTGGCTAAAACCCAAGTCTCCAAGATGTCCCCACCTTTTTTATCTACGATTAGCCTACCTCACCTGATATAATTCCCCTATTCTTCAATGGAAAACATAAAATTAGTTTTGAGCAATAAGATGTAGGATACGGTTGATGTGGTGATGTACGGCTGAAAAATATCGGATCCGATAGTGTGCATTTAATGTTAACATATCGATATATCGGAATAGAAAATATCGCCCAAAATATCGATATATCGACGGAAGAATATCAATATTTTGATATATCGATTTTTCTTGACATCCCTACTTAGATTGCAAGACGATTTTACTACATTCAAGGACTTTTTTTTTAAATGTTATTTTTCTTCTGTTCTCGAGGTCGATAAACGTGGAGTGAGAGTGGGCTCATGTGGTACATTGAACACAGTGATGTCTTTAAAATACAGATTTTCAACTTGTGTTGTAGCGGAATTTACGTTTCCTCTTGTCTGAATGTCGCAGTCAGTTGATTTCCAACTTTAGGTTTGAAATAACTGATGACCAGCCCTAGACTACAAGGGTGGGTTGTTTTCCACCAATACATGGGTTCGGAATAATGTGATTCGAAAATGCCAGCCTCCGAACTGACAGATTTGAAGAACCAGAACAATGACCTAAAGCTCCTGTATCCCTTCAACTCCTCGGTTGTAACAGAAGATGCAACTCATGTGTTGTAGAAAATGACCGCTAAATCAATGACTTTAACACGGAGTGCATCCAAGAAGCTCAGGGATTCCGGTTATTTTATTGTTTTTCCATTGGTAGATTTCAAAAGCAATAAAACCAACTGAACGTAATAAACCAACGTCATCGTCAATATGTATATTTGAAGGAGCAAGAGCTACAGTACCATCATGACCGGGAGGTCGTGCGGGTACTGTATAACCTGACGCCGTCATTATATTGTACACTTAACAATTATTGTTGATTCAGTCATTCAAAAACTGGCTGTCAACAGCAATATGTCGGCTTCGAGAAACCTATCTACAGCTCTGCGACAATGGCAACAAGATGGTGTTATGTGCGGCTGAAAAATGTCGGATCCGATAGTGTGCATTTAATGTAGATATATCGATATAGATATAGAGCTCTGGGTGTTGCAGACATAATCATCTGAGCCCTTGGAAGGGGGGAGCAGACCGTTGCATTATCCCTTTCTTAAAAGTAGAACTACGTGCTTATTCAGTGGAAGAGCAAGAACTGGGTTTCAAGAACCGGACGATTACTTAGCAGGCAGAAACGCTGCTTGCATTAGCTTCATCTCTTATAGAGCGCGAATAATAGCATTAATAATTTACCTAAAAATCAAGTCTTCCAATCAATTACAAAAGTTCATTATTCTGAATCAAAGTCTAAAAATTACCGTTCTCAAGTACAAGTGCAAGAGTAATGAAGAGTGGAAATTATTTTTAAATGAAATTGATATCGATGGAGAACACGGAAATCTGTCGATGAAGTTCACCTTCCGCCGAAGCAGCGGCGCTATTAGCGATCGCAGCTGTTTACTCCGAAAGCGCTATATTATCGAGGTGGAAGGCAAAACAGATCGGATAATGGGCCTCCCTTTCTCATCAGAGTCCGCCAAAAGGAAAGCGGGGGCGGAATTTTCCTGTCGCTTCCTCCTGAGGAAATATTTCAAGGGTTTTCATCCAGTTTTCCTAAAGGAGAGATGAATACCATTAAGAGTGGCTCGATGCTTTGCTACGTCATCCGCGATATCTGTTTACTCATGGCCCTGAACACGGTATTTGAGGCATTATACGGTGCATAGGAACTTCGAATTTCGATTTTTTGTATACGTAATTTCCAATTCAAACTGGAATTTACCTTTTTTGTTAAGGGTCAATAGCAATTTGTATTTCCTCAAAATGGAGAGCACCGTTGATGTCAATTCTATCCTGGTTTACTGCAAGTACCCAAATCAAGTAATTTGAAACGAATCTATTGAAATAACAAAACGCTTATTAAGACTGAAAACTACAAAAGGCAAATAATTATCTCTGTGGTGGAACCAGGTGGGTCAGATGAGCAAAAATTGGTCAAATGAGCATGACGGAAGAATTTCCGGATTTATATACTTTTATTTATTTGTTTATTAGTTTATTTATTAGACTTTAGAAGTTTAGAACTTTTAAGAAGAGCTTCGATATTATCTGTACTGATTACAATTTTGGTTTATTATTCAATAATAAACCATTGTAATCGCTCTGGAAAAAAAAATTCTAACCCCCCTGATTTCATGGTTTACGTTTCAAAGGGTGTAGAATCCGAATCTGCAATAAAAAATTTTCTACATTTCTACATTCTACATCGTTTAAATTTGGATTTGGGGAAGTTTTAACGCAATATGAGTGCCAAAGGACTTGATAAATTATAGATGTTTTTATTGTGGGGGGGGGGTATTGAGGTTCAATAAAAAAACGCTGCAAATTCTTTCACTGGGGTTTATTATTCAATCGGCTTGCGTTCATGATTTCTACTAAGCTTTGAAGTCTGCGTGTTTCACAGGATAGGGCGATTATTGAATTTCAGGAGGCACACAAATATGATCAAATGTTCAATCCAAATAGGTATTTTGGTCGAGAACAGATTCACGTGCTCCATGTATATCTCCTGAAATTCAATAATCGCCCTATCCTGTGAAACACGCACACTATTAGTAGAAATTCAAATCATGAACGCAAGCCAATTGAATAATAAACCCCAGTGAAAGAATTTGCAGCGTTTTTCCTATTTTATACATCAAAATACAGTTCCTGTGGATTTCAGCTGCATCTACCTACTCCCCTATACGTAGCTCTGTTTTAAAATGACTTTTCATTCTGGGATTTTCCAAAACAAAATAATTATTCATTTGGCTTCAACAACGAAGATGTGTACTTACTACTTTCGAAAGTATTAATGAAAATGCACATCTTACGTTTCATTTTGACCAAGAAATCCTTCATTATACATGTTGGGACCGAAGTAAATACCTAAGAACTCATTTAAGTAATTTCAATTTTCCGTCGTGAGTAATAATTTTTTTATATATCTTCTTTATTGTACAGTTTTTATTACAAGATACGTCAGCACATTTAGCTTTCACTTCACCCGCAGTTTAACATTTTAGGCAAAATTTGCTGAGAAAACGAGTACTAACTCAATTGTTTGGATGGTTTACTCACAAAAATATCACTAAATTTTTTTTTTTTTTTTTTTTTTTTGCCTCAAAATTAGTGCGACGTACGGCGAAAGGAAGGAATTTTTTATTTCGTTGTTTGAAATTTTATATCTCGAAACCTAAAAGTGCCAGCAGCTTTTGAGTGGGGGGGAGCGGGTTACCGCATTTTTTCTTGGTTTACAAAGAGTCAACAATGGAAAACCATAAACCAACAACTAAAACCCATCAACATCAAACATTTTAGAGAGGTGAATGGATAGTTGTTTGCGTGTGTCCCATTCTCTAGCGAGTTACTCAACGTATCTATTACATAATATTATTAAATTTCAGGCTGGGGAATCTCGACTTGAATTATTATTATTATTATTATTAAATTTCAGGCTGGGGAATCTCGACGCCAAAACACAATACAGGGTGTCAACAAAACAGGTCTGACGTACTAAAGGGGTCGATTCTACAACTAATTTTCAACAACTTTTGCCTCTTAGCAATTTTTTTTAGAGGCTTCGTTTTTGAGTTATTTACGATCTAAGATTTTTTTCGTGTTTTCGACCTTATCTCCTATAAATTGCTATAACTCCCTTAATTTACAAGATAATCTCAAATCTGAGTACACCGTTGGAAAGAGCAGTAAATTTCCTTTCGGATTGATGCCTCACCTTTCCCGAAAAGTGAGGTTTGAGACATAAAAAAACTCTCTGAAAAGCTAATTTTACTTAATTTGGGAAACCTAGAGTTTTTTCAATCGGAAATTGAACTATGAGAACCAATTTTTTTAAGATGCAAGAACGGTAAAAACTGCGCTAAGATCTCACCTTTCCAACGGTCTAGTCAATTTTGTCCTTAAAAAATTTTCCTGGGGAGGAAATTGAGTTTGAATGCTGAAAAACATGAGCTTTTCGAGAAAAATCGGGTGATTTACATGGAAAATGACGAAATCAAAACTTTGGAAGTTGGGAGAGCTCAGTGATGGTACGGAGGGTGTTTCGTACGCTGAATCGAATAGTGGCACTCCCGAGCCTTTCTCATTATGTTCAGTTTGTAGATTTCAGGGCACTTCAGACCACGTGATAATGGGGCTCCTGCCCTGGCTGGAACAGGTAAGCTATTGGATCAGACCAGACAAAAGCCTGTCAAATAAGAAAGGAGGAACTCCGAAGCCTTCCTCATCCAAGCTCACGTTTATTTAAAAAAAAAAAAATTAAAAAAAAAAAAAAAAAAAATAGATTTCGAATTGCCCGAGAAAAGCTCATGTTTTTCAGCATTCAAACTCAATTTCCTCCCCAGGAAAATTTTTTAAGGACAAAATTGACTAGACCGTTGGAAAGGTGAGATCTTAGCACAGTTTTTACCGTTCTTGCATCTTAAAAAAAAATTGGTTCTCATAGTTCAATTTCCGATTGAAAAAACTCTAGGTTTCCCAAATTAAGTAAAATTAGCTTTTCAGAGAGCTTTTTTATGTCTCAAACCTCACTTTTCGGGAAAGGTGAGGCATCAATCCGAAATGAAATTTACTGCTCTTTCCAACGGTGTACTCAGATTTGAGATTATCTTGTAAATTAAGGGAGTTATAGCAATTTATAGGAGATAAGGTCGAAAACACGAAAAAAAACGTAGATCGTAAATAACTCAAAAACGAAGCCTCTAAAAAAAATTGCTAAGAGGCTAAAGCTGTTGCAAATTAGTTGTAGAATCGACCCCTTCAGTACGTCAGACCTGTTTTGTTGACACCCTGTATATTGGAGTGATTAGATAGCTGTTTATGTTTGTTGTATACATTTATTTTTCTACCATCAAATGAACCTGGTAATTCGCTAAAATAAAAATGAATGAAAGCAATTTGTGAGTAGTTGTGATTATCTAGCAAAATAATTGTAGTTTTCAAAGTTTAGTATTAAAGATGTTGAAGAATCTTAAGGTTTAACACTTTTGAATGTTGCAGTCGGGTTAATTTGAATTGGCTGTCACTGATTAAAACTTGAATGGTCTTCTATAATGGCACCCAACATACCTATTACACATCGGATTTAAAAAGGAGAAAATAGTAATATCAAAACCGGACAATTCAAAGAGGTGAGTAGATGTTTGTTTGTGTGTCCCCCACTCACTAGTGTGGAATGAACATAACCATTACGTATCAAATTGCTGGCGAGGAAATTAGTGATTACGACGTCAAAACACAATATAATATTATTATCATGGTTTAATTAGAAAGCAGATTATGTTTACAGTATCAAACCGTTACGTGAACTTCGGTGAAATTAACGGTTAATGAAGGTAGCTAATATCTGGTTGTGACTATCAAAGTTTAGCATTGATATGTGTGAGATTTCAATTGCGCAGGTTGTTGGGTGTTTATACAATAATGAGATAAATCGAAATAAGATGGAGACCACTCGTTTCGATGATAATCACGGAGCAGAGTGGAGAGATAGAGAGAGTTATCGAATCCAAACATTTCAGAGAGGTGAGTGGATAGTTGTTGGTTGTTCTTGCTCTAGTGAGTTACTCAACGTATTTATTACATATCAAATTTCTGGGACGAGAATGTCGACGTCAAAACACACTAGGTACATTGGAATGATTGAATAGCTGTCTCTGTTTATTGTATACTTTTGGTTTATTATTCAATAATAAACCATTGTAATCGCTCTTGAAAAAAAAAATTCTAACCCCCTTAAAATTTCATGGTTTACGTTTCAAAGGGTGTAGAATCCGAATCTGCAATAAAAAATTTTCAGTCCGTCCCCCGTACGCCGTACTCACGATATCTCCGAAACGGCTGGAGCAAAAGATCTGAAATTTTCAGGAAAAATCCGTGTTGGTCCGGCGACGCTCCAATTCTTGAGCCAGCTCTCTCACTTAATTTAAAGTGCCCTTTAAGGGTTGTCAAAGTTTTGTTAAATCCCTAAAAACCTCAAAAAAAGTCAAGACGGCCTAAATTTGGACTCTTTTTGAAGAACATTCCACGAGGAATCGAATGAGCCCCTCCCCAGGTCCGTAAGTCAAACCATTCCCGATCTATGGCCCGATTTATGGTGCCAACATTTGCGTTATTTTGGTTTATTATTGTTTTTGTGTTGATATCAGTAACCTAGTGACGTGGTGATGTAGTGATGCTGTAATGTGGATACTGGAGTGAACTCCTAAAAGGCTTTGTAGGCCGATACGCGGGTTGAAGCACTCTGATAACCATAAAAAACGCTGCAAATTCTTTCACTGGGGTTTATTATTCAATTGGCTTACGTTCATGATTTGAATTTCTACTAAGCTTTGGAGTGTGCGTGTTTTGCAGGTGATAGAGCGATTATTGAATTTCAGGAGATCTACATAGAGCACGTAAATCTGTTCTCAAACAAAATACCTATTTGGATTGATCGGTTGATCATATTTGTGTGCCTCCTGAAAATCAATAATCGCTCTATCACCTGTGAAACACGCACACTCCAAAGCTTAGTAGAAATTCAAATCATGAACGCAAGCCAATTGAATAATAGACCCCAGTGAAAGAATTTGCAAAGTTTATTTTTCGACCACCAAACGAATCTCGAACTTCTCTGGAATTAAATATGAATTGAAGCAGTTTGTGAGAGGTTGTGATCATCTGACAAATAATTGGAGTAGTAGAAGCTTAAGCGTTGAAGATGTTTAAAAATCTTAAAGTTGAAAATTCTTAAATGTTTGGTTGGGTTAACTTTAATTGGCCGCCACTGATTATAGCTGTAATGGTCGACAAATATGGCACTCAGCATACCTATCACCATCAGATTTATGGAAGAGTAAATATCAAAACCAAACAATTCGGAGAGATGAGTAGATGATTGTTTGACTGTACTCCACTCATTAGTGTGCAAATCAACATATCCATTACATCAACGTCGAAACACACTATCATGGGGCAGTTAGATAGCAGATTCTGTTGATAGTGTCATACATGAAAGTACATAGTATTTTCAAACAGTTACATGTATCATTAACTTGGGTGAAATTAAGGACGAAATGAAGGTAGTTATTAGTTGTGATTATCATGCACAATAATTTGAGTTGTTGAAGTTCAGCATTGTAATGTGTGTGCCCCACTTACTAGTGTGGAAATCAACATATACATTACCTACGTATCAAATTTCTGACGCTGAAGTTAGTTATAGCAACGCCAAAACACACTATCGTGGTTTAGTTAGGTATTGGATTCTGCTTACAGTTTCAAACCGTTACATTAAGGATGAATGAAGGTAATTTATATCTGGTTTTGATCATCAGGCTTGTGAAAGTTTAGCATTGATATGTTCGAGTTTTCAAGTGTACAGGTTGTTGGGTATTTATAGAATAATGAGATAAGTCAAAATAAGATGGAGACCACTCGTTTTAATGAGAATCACGGTGTAGAGTGGAGAGATATAAAGGATGAATGAGGCAGGAGGTGAGACAGAGACAGAAAGGAAGTTGGTGGGTGGGGGACTAGGGTGGAAGAGAGAGAGAGAGGATGATGTGATGTGGTGGAAAGGAGGTGGAGGGGAGAAGGTAGATAAACCAGCTCGACAAGACCCGAAAGAAAGAAGAATGCCAAGTTTAGGGTCGGAAAAGGTAAAAATACCTCGTAAGGGGGTGCAAGGTGGCTACGGGGGGCGGTCAAGGGGGTGAAGAGGGGGCGGAGCGGGTCGAACTTTGATCGATACGGCTTTGAATAATACATCCTCCGTTCCTCCTCCCGCCCCTTGACCATCTACCTAGATCCCCCTGCCCGCCTCTCGGCGCCGCCCCCGGGCCAAGTGCCTGCAGCCTCTCACCTGCAGCTAGAGGGAGGCGGGCGGACCCGGGTCGAGCGGGGGCGGGCTGCCGGCGGCGGGGACCTGTTGGCTTTTATCTCCGGCTGGGGGCCCGGCTTTCCCCCTAACTTGGGCAAAAGGAAATGTTGTGTTATGGAAGTCTTCTCGTATGCGGTGTCCTTCCACAAGGCATTCCTCATCTTCATCTTTCCCGTATCGGTAAAGGGGGAAAAAACCTCGCCTTACAACCCACACAGACACATAACCCTGAAACACATTGGCATACAACATACATACGCAAATAACAAACACACCGCCGAATGGAAACAAAGAGAAGCATGTATTGACAACAGTATACGCTCAGAACACATACAAAACAGAATAGCATATTAATTTATTGCCAGCAAGAAAACAGTACACTCAAAATATCATACATTTTTTCTTCAGACAGAATTGTGGCGGCTGGTGGAGCCGGTTTCATTCATTCTTCACAAATAAACAACAACCCTCAAATAAAATTAATAACAGTAACAATAAAAACTCTCTACAGGTCAATTTCCTAGATATTACTCAAAATATTCTTACTAAAATGGGCAAAACTGATGAAAGTGTCAGGGTTAACTTTATGAGTGTAACTGCAAAACTTTATATAAGCCTTATTTTTCGCAATCTCTGTACAAAGTTTAGGCAACTGAATATTTGAAGAGTTTGATGTCCGAATGTGGGTGACACTGTTTCTATGTTCGGCATAGATACCAATTTCGTATACGAGCATACATGATCGAAGTAAAAAAAAAATTGCCTCAATTTAAGCACATCCAACTTAAAAAGAAGCAGAACAGTTGGGTCACGTGAACTTTTCCGTTGGGCTGCTTTGAGTATAAAATTCTGGGCAACTTGAAATGATTTTAGCTATGATTTAGTGGCACTACCCCAAACAGAAATACCGTACTTTAACAATGAAAAAACTAAGGTAAAGTAAATTGTTCTCAATTGCGACACCGACAAAAAATCATCCTTGCAAACAGCTTCCGAGCTTCCTTGAAAACATAAAACAATTTTCGCAATTTAGAAACCAAAGCCTTAATATGGAAATTGAATTTCAAGTTATGGTCAAATATAACTCCCAATGCACTGATCGGCCAAAGAAAAGAAATCACAATTACAAGATGCTACACTATGGAAACAAGAAAAGTGATGAAAAGACACGCCTGAAGGCCTTGAGCGATCGCAATTAGAAAAAGAAAATATAATTATTGAGGTATTCTCATTAAATTAATGTAGTTTTCAACAATTTTCATGAATGAAATCAGTCAGTAGTCAGCAGAACTTCACACATTAGTCATATATTCATGAAAATTGTTGAAAACTACATATAATTTAATGAGAATAGCATATATGCAGGGCGATCAAAAAGTGCCTCATAAAAGCGATTGTTCCAGGGTCTACCGCACTATAATCTCCCCCCCCCCCCCCCTCAAGCTATAAAGTTCTCAGACGCCTGTAAATACCTGGATATTGTTTTTGATGACAGTTTAAAGTTTAAAGAACACATCATCTCTTTGATACTCGGCAGGTACTCCGAATTATCCATGCATAACAAATTGCTTATTTACAAGCAAACTCTAAGACCTGTATAGATTTATGGCATCCAGTTGTGGGATATACAAAAAAGAAGAACTTCAAGATAATCCAAAAATTTCAAAACAAGATTCTAAGGAGTATTGTCAACGCTCCTTGGTACGTACGAAATGATCACCTCCATCGGGACCTCAAGATGGAAACTGTCAGTGGAACGATTCAACTCCTTGCAACTAAACACGAGCTGAGGCTCCATGAGCACATGAACCCGAAAGCTCTACGTCTTCTAGACAACAGCAGAGTCATCCGGCGCCTGAAAAGAACTAAACCCTTCGACCTTGTGACGTAATGTGACTTGTGTGAAAGTGATCCTAAAGAGTAGTTGCCGTTGGGCTATTAACTCTACACACTGTTAACCACAGTATTAGAGTAAATTAACTTGATAGCTCAGTTGTTATGTTATGTTTCTAATAAAAAATAGACTTTGAGAAAAAAAAATCTCTTTGATTTGTAAGATACGTAAGATGTATTATGTCTTCAAAATGCTGAGGGGTTTCCTCAATATTAGACTTTTGAAAACTGTGTACTACGGGTTTGTGTACTCTGTAATCAAATATGGTATTTTGGTCTGGGAAGGAACTTTTCGGACTTTCTTGAGAGGAGTGCAGGTTGCTCGAAATCTTATTATTAAAATTATTCTAAATAAACGTCGGAGGTACTCAACGTTCAATGTGTGCTAAGAATTTGATGTTCTAAAACTTGACCAAATTTTTTTTTACTGTTCGTGTGCTCATGTATATAAGAGAAACATTGACCATTGCCGTTTGGGTTTTCATTCAAAAACCAGAACGGGGTTAGGATAGAATATTAGACTGCAAAGAATTAATTTGGAAATTTATAAGAGCAGTTCTTACGTCACTGATATTCTTTTTTTTTATCATAATAAAATTAATCTGGAATATGTTCCCAACTTAAATTCATTTAAGCGTACTATCAAGGTAAAGATGTCTCAATTTGTCTCAGAGTACCTGTGCTTTTATTGTTGGTTTTGTTGTTATAGTGTTTTTTTTCCTGGGTTATTATTATTTTTGTAATTGATTATAAATTAAGGATGAATTACTATGATTATCTATAAAGAAGATGATTTTAATACGGTCCGCTTGCTGAATTAGTTATTGGTTGACTCCACGCTGAAACACAAGTCCCTTATGAACTTAACTCTTCGTGGAGGCGTGATATATACGCAACTTTTCTCGCTGAATCGAATGGTGACGCCAGACCTCTCAAGAGACGATTCAAGTTAATTTTGTCGGATGCATAAACCCGTTCGTTTGTGAACAGCGTCTACGGCATTTCAAAGCTGTCCGGTCAAGATAATCGGAGAGCCGAGAGACGGCTATTGTTTGTGTTCATTTACGATTGAACGCGATGAGTTGCATTCATCTTTATGCTGACACTATGGGCCCTTATCAAATCAGGCTTCCGTATCATTACGAACTCTTCCCTTTCGTCTCTTTCCTCGCTGCATTTTCTTCAGCGTGGTTTCTCTTTTGAATATTCTTTTGAAAATATATTTTTGTTACTCCCTTGCATTACCATTGGCAAAACCGTACACAAAAATCATGTCAACATACTCACTTGTGGTATAACTACTCAACTGATCGCAATCAATCGTAAATGAACCCAAACAATACCTAGCGTCTCTCGGCTGTTCCGAGTCTTATCCTGACTTTGGCTGGACAGCTTGGGAATGCCGTAAACGCTGTTCACAAACGAACGTTTTCATCCATAAAATTAATATTCATTTTTAAAAATTTATTTTTTGTTTTATATCTTAACAATCTTGTTTAAACATTAACTCTTTATATGAACTCGACTTAGACCCCTATATCTTACCATTCTCCTACGACTGGATAACATGTTTGACTCAGCAAACATTTTACTAAAACTGAATTTGGTCCGAAACAACAAATTATCTACATTGCAACACCCAGTGCTACGTAAAAATCACATTGGGGTTGATAATGCACGGCGCACAAAGCAACCCCTCCTTCAAGACCGGGGGTCGTGCGGGTCATAGCATATCCTCGCTCCTGACCAAGGCAATTCCTCCTCCGTAGCTTTAAGGCTTTAAGGGATCAGACAGGACGCGTTATAACGCGGCGCTCAGGGAACGCGCGTTCTCCCCGAAGTTTGGCGATATAGCTACGTCACACACATCGCGTTATGTTGCGTTATTTTGGCTTGCGACCCAGCATTGTGATAGTGTACTCCAAGAGTGTACTGTGTACAGGCGGTTCGCGGCTATAACAATAATTTCTGGTTCTTCTAACTTTTTCATAAAGCTATGATAACTTCTGGTGACTCTGATGATGAAGAAGCTCTACTTTTACTAGTTTTATTAGATGACAAAAATAGACGGCATTTTGTGCACCCAATCAATAAAAAGATAGAATAGTTTGGGGAATACCACCGTCTATGTACAAATCATGTGAAGTATCGTACAAATAAACAAACTTTCGCACTTCTTGAATAAGAGCCTCTGTTTCCTCACTCATCTCGAAAAAAAAAAAGAACAGAACGCCCTCAGCGCGCGTTACTTTTGTAATTTTTTACAACCCCAACGCTTGACGCCGCGTTACTGAAAGTATCGCTGAGCCTTAACACCGTGTGTGTGGCGGGGATGATGCCATGTTGCGTCATGCAAATGGAACGCCGTAACGCGACCGTACAGGAACGCCTAACGTCGCGTTAAAACGCGTCCTGTGTGATCCGGCCTTCAGAAATTTTCAAACAGGTCTTTTTTAGTTATACAGGGTGTCCCAGGAGTTATGCACAATCCGACTCCTACGTATTGTACAACTAATTTCCTTCTTGCAATTTTTTACCAGAGGTCTCGTTACCGGGTTATTCGCGATTTGAGATTTTTTACTTGTTTTCGATCTTGTCAATAAAATTGTCACGACTCCCTCAATTCTGGAGACAGCTCAAACTTGATGACACCTTTAGAAAGAGCGTTAAATTTTCTATCTATTTATTGTCAGGAAACATTTTTTTAAATTGCATTGAAGATGTGCCATTGCTGAGCGAAATGGCAGTTTTGTCAAAATCTTGAAATCGCCTGTTTTTCTTCTCGCCTAGAAACCCCATTAATTGACTCAGTGCAGGCCTGATAAAACGTGCCCTAAAATGTCAACTTTCCAACGGTGTAGTCGTTTTGGTTTTCAACAATATTTTTAGTTATGGAAATGGTGTTTAACTGCAGAAAAACGTGTGTTTTTCGTTAAAATTGAGGTTTTTCCAAAAGTCTAGACGAAAAAAGGTTGGAGGCGGGATATACGAAACTTTTCTCGCTGAATCGAATGGTGACAACGCCAGACCTCTCAAGTGACGATTTAAGTTAGTTTTTTCGGATACATGAACCCGTACGTTTGTAAGCATTTCTAAGCTGTCCGGTCAAGATAATCGAAGAGCCGAGAGACGGCTATTGTTTGTGGTAATTTATGATTGATTGCGATGAGTTGCTTTCAGTTGAGTAGCAATACCACAAGTGAGTACGTTGACATGATTTTTGTATACAGTTTTGCCTATGGTAATGCTTCTGAAGCAGCAAGGGAGTCACACTCCTCCTGTGTACAACTCACGCCCTTGCGAACACGTCGGACAGTATTGAGGAAAGAATGTTGATAGATAATATTGTTTATCACTGATCCTTCTTTTATCTGGTAAACTATATTTTTTTATCTACTAATCCATCAAGATTTTGACAAAACTGCCATTTCGCTCAGCAATCGCACATCTTCAATTCAATTAAAAAAATGTTTTCTGACATCAAATGGATATAAAATTTAACTCTCTTTCCAACGGTGTCATCGAGTTTGAGATAACTCCAAAATTGAGGAAGGTTTGTTAAAGGTTTATGTACTTTTTAGAATTCTCCTATTCTTATTTAATCTAATTGTATCCTAAAGGTTTTAATCTATCATTTTAACTAAATTGTTATTTTGAGTTACTATTTCTTAAACATATACATATAAATTTTGCTTTAGTCATTACATTCATTTATGATCGTACGATGATTTACTGCTGTTATTAAGTGTGGCCCGTATCTATTCAAATAAATGATATGCAGGATCTTTGCGCGAAACATACACTCGATCAGTGACATGAGAGCAAACTTTTTATCGATTACAAAACCTAATAACCGCCGGAAATTATGAACGGAAAAAAATGTATCCTCCGCGACGTCCCACGGATTTCGTTACAGTCTTTGATGTTCTATGCTATATCACGTTACTCAGCGAAAAATTATGACGAGTGGGTGAAATCACGAATCCGTTAACAGGAATGCGATGTCCCTTATTAATCCGTTTTGATTACCACCGGAACTCATATCTAATCGGTATATTTACGCAATGGCCCCTAATACTTATTTTGACACGCTCCTAATTCAACAGGATGGACGACTCTCGATGAGTGGATTTACACAAAAAGACATCTGGCCTGTTCAAATAGATTTCACGGAAACCAATAGCAGTGACGGGCGAGAAATTGATCCGCGTAGCATCAATCACCTGCCGCTCCCCTTTTATTGTGCTGGTCGTATTTTTTCATATTCTGCTTCCCGCTGCCTGAAAAATTTGTTTATCTCTCTGCAACGTTCACTGCTCGATTCGGGGTTTCCTCCAATACAGAGTGGACCATAAAACATTACAGCCTCCCCTTCCTAAAATCCCAACTTCTGGAGTGAAAATACATAAATTTTTTTCTGATCTACAAGTTTTTTGTCAAGGATTTCAATTATGTTCACGAGCACTGATATGCGCACTATCTAACTATAACCGGAACCCCCATTTTTTAAAGCAGATTCGAACTCTACGCTCGACTTCAAGTGAATTCGACCATCATTTGATTTTTTTTCTCCAATCCATCCAGCTATCGTCAGTCAAAATAAAACCAAAATCACCCTAACAAGAAGTTAACACACCTAAAGTGACGTCATCATCGACACGTGGCACATCGATTTTTATTGTTTTCAATGACAACTTACGTAGTCTAATCGGTTGTTTCGTGTGACTAAATTTAAACGCTCTCATACCTAATCAAGCCTGACAAAACTATGAAAATAGGTGTCACTCTTTGGATTTTCTGGTTTTCGATATTCAGATTTTTGAAATTTCAGCGCTTCGATCTTCTATGATTGACTGAGATCGATGCCGAGAATTCAATTCAACTCGAACTCAAATGTGACTTTTGAACCAAGTTTCATCAACTTCGTTCAGTAGTTCAAGGAAGAAACCCTTGAGGGCGGAAGGACGGTTTTATAATTATAATTATTTATTGTTATTTTAATTTATTTTTTTAATTTTACGCATTTAAAGTCGACTTTATACAAGAAGCAGAATTTAGGGAAATCGCAACAACACTTCCAATGTTAAAACTATCCATCATATCTCTTCGATTCTTTTTTCATTGGTAAGCATTGAATCCAAAAGGCTAGCATATAGTGGCAAAATATTTTGATGAAATAATTTGATATTTGTACTGTAATTCGGGATAAACCTTGTTCTTCTTCAACGGTATGGATAAAGGAGGTTTCGGAACCTAAGAGGATGGACAAAGACATTTTTGTGACTCGAAAGGTTGGTAGGATTGCTGAATAACGCAACATACCGTAATATTATACCCATATACTTTTGTTTTGGGTAAAAAGTGGATGATAGAAAATGTTTTACAAACACAGTTTATTATATTGGTAAAAAAAAGTACTAGTTATTTTTTACGTTCTTGTACGTACATGTAAATAATCGGAATAAACGTTTCCTCGGGTCATTTTTTCTACTTCTTTCACTCATTCTCAGCATCATCTTCATATTTGTTCATCTATTTCCAGGTCTCACGACTCCAAATAAGACGATATCCCAGTGGAGATAGGATGAAGCTGCTTTTGCTACCGAACAGCTGGATTTTGGAACGAAACCATATTTTCAACCCAGAATAACTTAGGATATCGACAGCTTTGAAACACCTAAAGTGCCATTCCTGATGCAGCTTGACCACCATAAAAAAAAAACTGGAAATAAATAAAGAATATGATATGAATATAATATAAATGTGTATATCTCTGGTTAAATGTAAGATTGGAGGTGTACGACCAAATTTTGCCAGATTTTGGAATAAAACATTATCAAATCAAATTTCTCTCTCTCTCTCTCTCTCTCTCTCTCTCTCTCTCTCTCTCTCTCTCTCTCTCTCTCTCTTCTCTCTCTCTTTCTCTCTCTTGCTCTCTCTCTCTCTCTCTCTCTCTCTCTCTCTCTCTCTCTCTCTCTCTCTCTCTCTCTCTCTCTCTCTCTCTCTCTCTCTCTCTCTATCGCTCTCTCTCTTGACTGTATGGTGAACTCAGAGAATCATCCGTTGCAATACACTGAGAGGAGGTACCACTCCTGCCTTCGAGAACTTCAAGTTCAAGGGGAAAATTTTGGTTTTTGAGGGTTACTCTCTTGAGTGGTTATGCGGATTTCAAGAAAATTGACTTTTTAGAACAGCGAGATGGGAAAGTTTGTGTTGGGAAAGCTTCAAGGTTAGATTAAAACAAAAACAAAAAAAAAAATCAGGAATAATAGCTTGAAAGTTCTGTGTACCTACCCACGGTAACAGCAGCGATTATCGCTCTAGCCTGTTGGTTTGTTGTTTCGAAAGAAAACTATATAACTACCCAGTAACGGCGTTGAGGCGGAGGGGAAAGTCGCGAGCAGTTACTTCGAGCCTTCTCTTGTTTTTTACACCACGAACAACGCTTTGAGACTCCCCTGCCGACCACGAACAACACTTGGAGCCTTCCTCAAACCCCTCCCTGACGACTACGAACATCGCGTTCACCCTCCCCGACTCCACCACACAACAAACCGACTGCCCCCGATTCAACCCTCATCAAACCTCCGTGAACCGCCCCCGACCCTTCTTCTATTTCGGGAGCGATGATTGCACCCGCTTCAAAAACCCCCAAGCGCAAAGACTGCAGCTATTTTTAGCAAAGTGGTAACTCGCACGATTCAATCGCAACTTTTTCTCCCTTCCCGAATATTTCCCTCTCCGTATTATTTTCCTTTCTTCAGTTTCAGTTGTATTCTTATTTCCTTCGGTCGCTCTTTTATTCCAAGTTTTCCATCTCAATATATTGGGAAAGAGTCAGGTGGCAAACGTCACCCTTTACACGTCTCCGTCAACTTGATATTTGATACTTGGCGGGAAAGCTGAGCGGCTGACGCACTAAAAGGAACACAAACATCGAACGCTTTCAAAACTTCGCCTTCCACATCTTTGGTTTGTTTCACATTATTTCAACTTCTCTCGATCCACGACTTGTACTGCAAGGTCGACTCAGTCGTTCAAACTCCGAATCTAGTTGAACGAAATTGAATTTCCAAGTTCAAAGCTATTGACACCAGCAAGTGTTGCCATGCATTCTAATAGATCCAGACTAGTTGAACTTTAGCGCCTTGTCAATTGAAGATTAGAGGGAAAGATCGATCAAAATTGTGTTGAAAATGGTACTTAGGTTGGCCGTACAGTGAACACGATTCGCCTAATTCGCTCCATTTGTCTCTTCGCGCGAACTGACCCCGTCCATTAGAGGTGTGAGGTGATGAAATGGTATAGTTGCCCCTTCCATTGTAGTGAATGCGGTAATAATGCTCTGCCACGCTCAGAAGATGACCCAGGTGCTTGAAAACGTCTGATTCATCTCCCAAGGCGACGGATTCTAAAATCGGGAAGGGCCAACTAACCATATCCATCACAGAGGCTAATCAACAGCACAAATCC
This sequence comes from Creontiades dilutus, assembly GCA_031894815.1. NCBI lineage: Eukaryota > Metazoa > Arthropoda > Insecta > Hemiptera > Miridae > Creontiades > Creontiades dilutus. Next base: position 66,783 of record JAVIWC010009688.1, on the reverse strand, counting down.
AGCCCTCTTCGACCTTTTACCACTAATTTCCTTTCCACCTTGTAATTAATACTTCGAATTGTTTCAAAAATGCGGCAAATTTAAAACGTTGGAAACTCAAGTTCCAAGCAGAAGACGTGCGCCCGAGGAGGTCGTTTCGATCCTTTCTATAGAGATTCACCGTTGAATCGGGTGAAATAAGTTAGATTTTCTTGACATCTCATTGATTAACAAACAGCATGATTTCTCGATTTATAGAAAAAAATACCAATATTGATATAATTATTCATAGCAATTCAAATCATCATTCAGTTCACAAACATGCCGCCTTCTATAGTATGATCAACAGGGACCGTACCAATGAATGATCAAAATTTATAGAAAGAAAATTATGTTATTAAAAGTATAGCCGTAAGTAATGGATATGGGGAAGATATTGTTTATTCAATTTGGAATCAGGTTCTTAGAGAAAAGAGTAGGGAAAGGGTGTGTAATTTAGTGAGAGAAATTGAGTTGGAAGAGTTTGAGAAGAATTACAACAACAAGGCTGTAAGAAGGTATTTGGATACTATTAATGTATAATATTACATATGGTCCATAAATTGCAAAGTTTTTTGATCTCATCAATTGTAGCTCAGGCATTTACGACCTTTCCAAAATAACATCCTTCATAAGGCACTAGGCGTTTTTACAATTCTCAGGCAAGTTCACATTTCATCCTTGAAATCCCCTCCAGTTCCTTGATGTTCATTTGCTTTTCTTGGTCGATTACAAAGATTCATCATTGAAAATACAAACCCTTCTAATGAGGTATATAAACGTCAGGTTGGTGTCGCGTACTGTATATAGAATGTGGTTCCTGGTAAACGGAACGACTGAGAGGATGTCGGTATGCATTACCATTCCCAGGGCCCTTCTCACCAAATCATACCCTGAACACATATCTTCAGCGCTCTCCAAGCAAATCTGGGTTCGCGGTCACAAAGCCATCAGAGGTAATAATGTAGCGGACAGCAACGCTAAGTTGGGTTCCAACTTACCGCAGCATCTGGATCTTCCAGGAAAGTTCAACGGCGCAGACATGAACAGGAAGTTCACAACAGGAATTATTAAAAAATGGAGAGAAGAACATGACAGCTACCCCGCTGGCCACAGATATAAGTCCATTTTCCCTCTCCGTTCTAAGCGCAAATGGTTTGCAAGTATTCAGGAGCCGCATTCCAAAAAATTTTTCAAGGCCTGTGTAATTCGTATCTGAGTAAATTCATACCAAACGAAATCACCCATATTTGCCCCAGCTGTCCAAAAGAAGAAAAAAACGCTTGAACACGTAATACTTGCTTGTCCAGCATACTCAAGCAGCCGGGAACATATGATTCGGAAACTACTATCGCTCAACACAACCATTCTGCACCCGTTCAATTCGGACTCTCTTCTGTCAAGTAGAGACATCGAGGTCTACAAGACCATTTTCGAGTTCATATCCCGGAACAATGTAAATATTTAAGTGAATAGTACACCTATTGAGAAGACACTTATTTAATTTTTACATTTTTGAAAAACAATCATTGTATTCCCATTTTATTTAAATATGTATTAAAAGCTAAAGCCTATAAAATTAGTAGGGCTGAATGTATGTAACTGTATGATGCCAATAAAAAAAGGCTGCAAATTCTTTCACTGGGGTTTATTATCAAGTGGCTTGCGTTCATGATTTGAATTTCCACTAAGCTTTGGAGTGTCCCTGTTTCACAGGTGATTGAGCGATTATTGAATTTCAGGAGATATGCATAGAGCACGTAAATCTGTTCTCAACCCAAATACCTATTTGGATTGATCAGTTGATCAATAAACATAAATAATGAACAGATAAACAGATAATTCTCACATAGTATACCACCAAGTAACTTTTCTTTTAGGAGTTGTTACAATTACGATGAAGTCCTGACAAGTTACGTCAAAGTTTTTTTGCTCCAAAAGTACGTTACAAAGTTGATCTAAGACACAAAGAGCTTCTTCAGATTTTTTTTCCCTTGTTCTTTTTATAATTCCAAGGAATTTTCCTCCAAAACTGTTGTGTATCGCCCTTCAGTTTCTTTCTTTACAGCTCAATTACAAGGGAACGTGAAAACCTCGATTTTCCCTCTCAGAAGGCCAATTTCAAATCAACATCAAGACCAACATCGTTGGCGTTTCATCCAGTCAGCCCTTCCCCTCTGCCCTTTTCAACTCGCTCGGTTCCTGTGATCAGTCAATTCCCTATGAAAATCCCATGCGACCAGTCGGATCGATCTTGTGACGTCCAAGACGCGTAATTTACTTCAACGAAACAGCCACTTGTTATGGCTCGAGTGTTTCGCAGCAACCAATCATCAAATAGTCATCAATTTATTGTGCTCAGAAAGTGCTGCCCAACAAACTCATCTTTGTTTTGAGATACTAACTTGGTTTTTATTGCGGAAGAACAAAGTTTCTATCTCAATTCTAACGGAATGACGTTTCAGATTAGATATCTGGCAGAGGAATATAGTGGAACCCAACAGTTTAGTTAGTCAAGTTGATAACGAATATGAAAAAGTGTTTTTACCATAAAATCGACATGTTTCTCCCAGAGTTGACTTGTTACAAAAATGTATTCGGAAGGGTATATTATGTACCTTTTTTGCTAAATTTAATGGAGACCATCTCTGGCGTCCTCGCTCTATAAATAATGGATTTTTTAACCTTTCGCTTATTTGACACTTTCTTTATCTTATTATTTGAACTGCTGAATCAGTCCTTCTGATCGTGCGAAAAGGCCTGAAAATCCCTTATTTGTTGAACGACGACGATATGGTCACAATACAGCAAAAAAGGTACCTACATAAAAACCGATGCCGAACTCATATTTTAAAGCGAGGGGATGTTAAGTAAGAAAGCTCGATTTCAAGGTACAAACCCAAGTTTTTTAGCATTTCACCTGAAAAAAAGTTTTTCGCTCACAGCGTTGTAAAGCTGGGGTTCTGGGGAAGTTAACCCTGAGAAGTGGGAGTTATAAAGCCTGTTTATTATGATCAGGAGAAAACATTTAAAAAGTTCTTTTTTCATAAATTCTCAGAATTTTACCTTCGAAAAAATTTTTTCACCATCGAAATTACGTTGAAATGTTTGTTATTTCCCCTGAAGAGATGAGCAATTTCACAATCATTTCGACGGTGCCCACATTTATGAGTTCAAGGGGTTACGGCCATTTCTGAGAAGTTCAATCTCTCTAAAGTTTAATAAACTTATGTCGAGACACCCAGTACAACGTTTTACATAACGCCTCGAAACAGATTTTCATTTCTATTTGAAGAAAATGTTGGAAACCTCTTATTTTCAAATTGTTAGTGCCGTTGCCACAGCTACATGGTCTAATAAAATTCTCCAAAAAAGGTAAAATTATGTTTTTCCTACATTCGTACCAGCCATAACAAGGTCGATTCTTGTGTAAAGCAAATTTGCCTCAGGGCAGAGAATTTTTCCGGAAAACTTTTCGACCACTGCGGCTTTTCCTTGTCAACTGAGAGAATATTTACTCGGAGTTTTCGGCTCAACAAGAAGGACAAACTTTGTTACTCATAGTTGCCGGCTTAGAGCTTGAATGCGATAGATGATAATCTATCGTCAACAGTCGGTATCAGACATTCACGAACCAGTTTCTTGAACTTGGAATAATATTCTATTATTCTTTTTGTACCCTGACATGGATGTCTATTGGCTAAAGAGAAGAACGCATCTAGAATTTTTGCCATTAACTTTTCATTCGTTTCCTGATTCAAACCATGATTCCTTCAAGGTGGAAAAAATACAACGATGTGTAATTACAGAACATAGAACATATCTTAAACGGCACACGATTGCGAAACAACTGTTTTTGCAGTAGGTACGTGTGTTTTAGGCAATTTTCACTTGTACTTTGAAGAATTACAACTTTTGAAAAATTACTATCTTGATATCTCAAATTTTACTAATCCATGAATACTAGGGGAAAAAAAATTACCTAATTCATCTAAAGTTATCCTCTCATAAACGAGGCTTCTTAATTACTTTTTGTATGACTCGGAGAATCAATGGAAAATTACTCAATTTGTCGATCAAATTGGTACAGAACCGAATCCACGTGGACTGATTTATTGCAGGTGACTATAGTATCGCCGTCCGGTCAGATTTTTGTGTAATCCGACTTTTTGTTTCATGCATCTAGAAAGATGAACCAATAACTTTTGAGGGGTGTTTCACTGTTTTTAAGAAGACTGTCTTGTTGTGCAAAACTGCTGGTATTCAAAATTGTAGATGCTATAGAATGTTGCACCATCCAGAGGGGCTTTTTAGAGTAACTAATAACTAAATTATTAACATTAATTCAATGAAGGATTATAACATGAACAAACTGTGAAGGGATGAGTTATTAGCAATAAACAGGAAAGGCGAAGCGAATCGAATCGGGTTGTAGGATAGTGAAAGCTCAGATTGACGAAATCAGTTGTCATATTTTTATTACGCGTTTATTACTAGCTGCATGGTTACAGCGTGCTTAACCAACACAATTTCAATCTACTCTCCTAATTTATCGTATATTCCATGTTCATAAGTATCGATTTTATTTGATTAAAGCCTAAGTCTATTTGAAGTTTTATCATTACATGACGTTATCCATAATTCCCACAGTTTTTGCAAATTTCATCAAAATCAAATGAAACTGAGCGCAGTAGAATTAATGCTAGTTGCTGAGAAGACTGGATGAAAACACAGTCACGACCCGATATTTTCACACGAGGATCCATACAACATATGTCTTTGCTTGGAAACTAAGGCAGAACGAAGATAATGATCAACTCCACTTCAATCGTGTATGTTTGTATAGATTAGCTCGGAGTTTCCAAAAAAATTTTCCATCCAATTTCGTTAAGTAAGTCTAAGGCTGGATGAACTTTCGGCACGCTATACAAGTGACGACGTGGCCAAACTCCACGCAGGTAAAACATTAAACTTACTGACAGCAATCCACGCATTATCAGCAGATCAACATGCTACTTCCACGTACCTGTTGGTTCGCTAATGACCTTCTTTTCCCTTGCTCTCGCCCATCTGAATAGCGTATCAACAAGTCGTCCTTAAAAGCCAAGATATATGACGAATGTTCATTGCCCTAGAATTTCGGAATGTAGGTAGAATGTATGTCGGTGTTTAAGGGTGCCCCCCCTCTCATCGTAAAATCGTCCAAATGGGATTAAACAAAATACTTTTTTTTTTTTTTTAATCTTCATATTTTTCTTCAAGAATCTCAACTATCATATTTGCGCAACTGCGCAACCATGCGCAATTGACAATAACTTTCTTATTTTAAATGGGAACCCCAATTTTGTATTGCACATTCGAAGTTTACCCAAAATTTCATGAAAATTTGACATTTCAACGAATTTTTTTTATTGCGCGCAACCCGTCCACCGAACATTCAAAGTTGCGCAAGCCCAAAATTGTCAGATGGTGGATGACGTCGAACTCTAGAGTGTGGCACATGAATTTTCATCGTCTTTTAACGCTGATTCGCGTGATGCTATCCGTTGGTTGATTGGACTCAATTCTTTTGAATGATGACCGAAAATTGTTTAATTCGTTTGAAAAATCATCATTTATGCCGACTTTCAACTTCCAGATTCAGATGATTTTCCACATTACATTAAGACAATTTTTTCTATTTTTACATTTTTCAACCGTAAAAATCTGAAAACAGGGGCTTAAAATAACAAACCGAACGCAAAAAATAAATAAATTTTGGTCATTATTCCGCAAATAGTGAGTGGGGAAAAAAGTTGTGGCCGAAACGTACAGCAGTTTGGGTGATATAGCCGGTTAAATGACAGTTTTCCGTCTTATGGTTATGGTAAGTATGGTTCGAAATATAGAGCAAAGAAAAGTGTTTACCAGTTTGATTAGAATCCATTCTAGGGCACAAAAATGAACCACAATGTTTTCTGCAAGGAACAGCGCGCACGAAGCAATATCGAGTACTGACCGCAAACTACCCGGTAAAGGATACAAAACCAGGTGTTGACTAGTTTGTCGTTTATTGTAACGGACAGTTGATTACCCCCAGGTTATCCCTGCGTTTTCCCTCTCACTAGCCTAACATACCTGTTGGAACAAACTTTTTTCATCAATGTTCCCAACTTCATTTTTGGACTTTTGTCCAGCTAGATTCACTATCTGCCCTACTGTGCGCCGTCTTCTGGTGCCGGCTGGCTATTGGTTTCCCTCAAACAAATACAAAAACTCTTTTAATTTCAACTACCCCTCGGACAAGTATGTCAGATTCGTCTCGACGAAAGACTTTTCCGGCACTACAAAGAGCGAGTATGTCAGATAAGTCTAAACATAAAACTTTCCACTCCTTTGACCAAGAGCGTCAGACCCGTTGACAGAGAGAAGGTTGACAAAAAACTAAGCTTCCCTGAAATCACCCCCTGCTGAGTTGACAACGAAAACTAAAGTCTTCCCTGAAATCACAGGTATGACAGACAGTTTATTGCTCAAAAAACTAAACTTCTCTGAAATCACTCCCTGCTGAGTTCGTCAGATTCGTCTAGACGAAGAAGCAAATGTTTTCAAAAAAACTCCCTAAATTCCGTCTTAATAGTCTAGGCACTAGGAAAACTGTTATTTCGTTTACCAGCCTAAGAAACTCGTAACAGGTATGACAGGCAGTTTATTGCTCAAAATGTTTTATAAAGGCCACATAATCTGCAAATATTGTATGTTTTAGCTGATACAGTTTTCTTACTTCTTATTAAACAAATTACCTCACGGGACTTTGGAGGTTGAATCGATATAAAATAACACTGTCAAGTTTATGGTGTAAATTCACCATAACACAACTTTGCCATAATCTTTCCGTTCAACCTTGTCCGAGCGTTTACAAAACTTTCGTCGTCCCCCAGTTTCCAAGAAAGGAGTTTTCCAATTCGAGTTTCTTCACGAATTAAATGAGTCCGGGTCAATCAAGCGACGCACGTTCCTCAACTCCGTCAGAAAGCGTCAGTCGGATTTATAATTAAAGAAATATTGGTTAATTCCACTAAGCTGGTGTTTACTTCGCCTCGGCGACAACTTTGAGACCGGCGTCAATTATTCAAAGTTTTATTTTAGTTTCGTCATTCACGGGGCCGTGAATAAATGAAGCCATTCGGTGGGAGCGGTGGCCCGCTTCCGAACGTAATAGCCTGACAGTCAAATCCGATGGTCAAACAGGGGTTTATTATTAGAAAGGGGGAATAAATATTCAACTAGATCCATTTCATTGCGATACATGATCAACTGACTACGCAATCACGGCATCCGTAATCCTCAATCGTGTTCGCTAAACGGAAGGTTAAGTTTCAACGTGTGTCACTGGAAGTCGGAGTGAACTAATTTCCCGATTTCAATCCATGATTATAGCAGGAATTTATAAACTCATTGACAGATAAACAGATCGTACACATGAATGTATCGGAAACACTTGGCCATTGAACCAAAACTAATCGAGGATGTTCCAAACGTAAATTCCTTCGATTCCAGGTGGTTATTACCCAAAGGCTTGTTAATATCATTCGATTTCAAAGAAATTCGGAGAAAATGAAACCAATCATTCCAACGAGCTGTTCGTTTCATAGTAGGTAACTGGTTTTATTTAAGTTGCAGTTAAATTATACGTTTCCATTAGTCAACGATCAGTTTACAATACTTGTGTTTGTTCAGGTACCAAAGTCATGCTAAAATTGAAGTCTCAACAACGGAGTCCCACTGAAGAGATTTTTGCTCCATTTGCCCTTAACAGCTGTTCTTATTTAAACTCACTTCAACAGATTTCTGGTTTATTATATTCAAAAAAAGCTTTTGTGAAGCAAAATTGTAAGTAACCCCCATCAGCCATTTGTCATTTTGATTCAAGGTTCGTATGTTCAAAATTTGCAGTGTCCGACCGCCGTACTCCCTTAGCCGTTAGGCCCTTTAAAGCCTTAGAATTGATTTTAAAATCCAAATCGTTCTTGGGCACATGGACTCCATTTTGGTACCTAGTTTGTCCTAACTCCTCCCCAGTCCGATGCTAAGGGCCAAAAATGTTATTTTTCACGGTTTTTACTTACACATGCAACTGAGGTATCGTTTTCTAGTACTTTGGGACAAAAAATCGATTCGGATAATTTTCAGATTCGTAGAAATTCAAACCTGAATTCCCAATCTTTTGTTTTTCAAACCAATTTCCGAACCTAAATGTGTCCCCAAGAACCTCACAATGAGACGAATAATCACGCATTATTCAAAAAATTATAAACAACGTTGTCATTTCCTCTTTTATATGTTTTTATTTATTTAACCACTTGCTTAGTTATTGGATAAGCTGAAACCTGAGTTACTTGAAACCAGTACGATATTCAATACTACTCCATTTAAATTTAAAATCGTACGACTTTCACGATTTAAAAAATTGAAAAGTTGAATGATTAAGACCAGTTTTGATTTCAAATCAATTATTGGAAGGTTAGTTCCAAAGAATCGAAATTAAAGAACAGTGAGATCACAATCAAAAATAAAACGATTAGTTGTAGTTGTTGAATATCGTAGACTGCCATTCATTTTCAAGAGAAACTCATGCGTGCAAGGAAAACCTTATAACCTCACAGTAAGCCTTAAACCCCTATAACGTTTATTATCCTCCGACGCTAATTCAATTGCTAGTAATTAATAAGGTCATTTCGCTCTGAGTTTACTCGAAAAACTCGAAACGGCCAACTTACCCGTGAAATGCACTTAGCCGAGTTCAACTCATTTTATAATGGTTTTTGATGTTTGTTACGAAGCTATTAAGAATCCCTTTGACTCGAGATCTGCATTGTCGCGTGGGTGACGAGTTGGCAGCCCACGCAATGAACCCGACGGGGACGAACGAGTGAAATATTCCCATTTCGCAAGACGCCCCCGCAGAGCACACCGGGGACACAAGTTACCCTCGCTCTTATTGGATCAGCAATAAAGACCCCATTTTAATTCAACTGCGCCAATGTATCCAATTATTTTATGCCAATAGTGAGAGGAATTTTATCTAAAAACAAAATAATTTAAAATCTGTAGAACCGGAATTTTAGAGAATTGAAGCTACAATACACCGACGTTTGTGAGTATCACCACAGCTCTACGTAAGTTATATGTACAATGAATCCAAGTGTTTTCATTTTTATTCAAGCAGTTTTTGTGAATAGAAATAGACTATTTTAGGATTTGACTATTTAGAAATAGACTATTTTCAAAACGTCATTTAAGTACATTTAACCGATTCTTCAGATAATAAAGCTATTGCAACTTTTAAAATAAAAATATTGAAAAACCGTCTTCATTGAAATTTTGTTTTGAATCGTTCTGAAATATTTACTAGATTATAACGTTTTAATTGTATTAATAGCATCTTTATACCCATAATCATTCCAGATAATAACTTTATCGTTGCGCCAACAAATCAAGCATTCCAAAAGAAATCAGAAGTTCGTTAGGCACACATTTGAAGAAATTTCATTTTTGTGAAATTAAAAAAAAAAAATTTACTACGAAATAGATTAATAAAAAAGGTAAAAATTGTTAAATTTATTATTTTTTTAGCTAAATTATACACAAAAACATTTATTAACCATGAACTGATCTACGTCAAAATGAAAGCATTGACGTATGCCGATAATTTTGCTTAAAATTCATTAAAATGTGCTAAAAAAAAAGGAATAAACATGAAACAACTCTGAATTATCTGCAATCTTTGATTGAATAGAAGAATATTGTTTAGAACAAGTTTTTTGTTTCAATAAAAGTGCTCAAAATTCAACTCAATTTCACATTAATGAAATACCGGATTTCGAAAAATTATCTCGTACGGTCATGCTGCATCACTGGAACTTTTCAGCATAATTTTAAAGAACAATTTCGAATGTTTTATTTCGTAGTTTGCGACATTTTTCCAAGAACTATAACGCTAAAAACATAAACTGAACTATTTTAACCCTTTTTATGTGCTGTAATAGCTTGTTGAATAGTTTTAGTAAAATTTATTCCCCGTTCTAACTATGTAGAAAATCGGTGCCTATTCTAATCTATGTAGTAAGAGTTAGTGATTGGGTAGTGCAAATTTCAACAATTAGAACCTTTCACCAATTCAATAAAAACGGAGCTTTGGAGTGTGCGTGTTTCACAGATTTTTGATAGAGCGATTATTGAATTTGAGGAGGCACACAAATATGATCAACTGATCAATCCAAATAGGTATTTTGGTTGAGAACAGATTTACGTGCTCTATGCATATCCCTGAAATTCAATAATCGCTCTATCACCTGTGAAACATGCACACTCCAAAGCTTAGTATAAATTCAAATCATGAACGCAAGCCAATTGAATAATAAACCCCAGTGAAAGAATTTGCAGCGTTTCATGCATATCAGAATGCTTTAACCCGTGTATCGACTACAAAGCCTTTTAGGAGTTCACTCCAGTATCGACATTACTACATCACTAGGTTACTGATATCAACACCAAAACAATAATAAACCAAAATAACGCAAATTTTGGCACCATAAATCGGGCCATAGATCGTGAATGGTTTGACCTATGGACCTGGGGAGGGGCTCATTCGATCCCTCGTGGAGTGTTCTTCAAAAAGAGTACAAATTTAGGCCGCCTTGACTTTTTTTGAGATTTTTTGGGGTTTTACAAAACTTTGACAACCCTTAAAGCGCACTTTAAATTAAGTGAGAGAACTGGCTCAAGAATTGGAACGTCGCCGGACCAACATGGATTTTTCCTGAAAATTTCAGCTTTTTTGCTTCAGCCGTTGGGGAGAAATCGTGCGTACGGTGTACGGCGTACGGCGGACGGACGGCAAAATTTTTATTGCAGATTCGGATTCTACACCCTTTGAAACGTAAACCATGAAATTTTCAGGGGGGGGGTTAGAATTTTTTTTCAAGAGCGATTACAATGGTCTATTATTTAATAATAAACCAATATCTTATTCTGTTCTACACGTTTAAATGTATTATGTACATTGCACAATAAGGAATTACATACTCCATTTAAAAGCTGAGAAACTGTAGAGGCATACACTCGCAAGCTAAATGGCAGAATTTTACTGAATTTCGGTCAACCTTCTAACAATAATCATATGACAAAATGTTCATATTCGGATGGAATCAGCTCTGCTATTTCGTCAATCCTAAAAAGGGACGTTCAAAAGTTGAAATATAGGGATATGGATGGCTTTCAAAATAGGTGCAGTTTCGGTTTACTGTTATTTATAACGAACCTTTGCAGACGATCAGAAGAAAAAGTCTCAACTTTTCTCGAAATTTGTTGGTCTTTTTTCGTTGTTGAAAGAGGGACGCAAATCCACACGTATTGTTGGGTATGTGGTGCCCCAAACTGTCAAAGGGAAAGCAATCTTCGTAAGTAGGCGTCAGAGCAATCCACTTGACGAGTGGAAGTTTCAGAAGTTGCTGGCTGGAGGGAACCTAACTTTTCAACTTTTGGAATCTCCTTTTAACGAGATTAGGCGAGTTGGGTTTTCCTACTTTGTCACGGGTAATCCCTTTTGAAAACTTTGGGACTGATCATTAGGTACCAACCGACGCCCTTTCCTCACAAATTGAGGTACTCAATGCCCTGAAAACGTGGCATTTTATGAGGGAACCAACTTTTGGGAAGAAAAACACATTAAAAGCTATACAGGCCATTTAAGTACAAGTAATACTAAAAGATCCTTATGAACAAGGACGTCAGATTCCCGATCAACTTTCTTCAAAATTGTATGTGACAGCGCAGCTCTACGAATGTTCTGGCATCTGTCTGTTCGTTATTGTTTTATAACATAATGAAACGGTAAATAAATTCGGTAATGACTGAATTATAACAGCAGTGCCGTTGGCTCCATAAAAGACCCATAAATAAATGTAGAAAAGCTCCTCGTCCAGCAAACATGAGCGTATAGATTTTTTAAATTTATCACATAATCTCGAAAGACGTGTAGAATTTAAGCTTACTACGATCCACAGAAGAGAGGGGATACGTTCCGTCGGACATCAACGCCTTCAACAGATTATTCGACATGTAATGCGGGTCTTTAGCGCTAAGTTCAAATCGTTAAGAGAGTATGAGATCAATTTTCCCTGACCGGACGACCCTGAACGTCCAGGCTTCATCGAATTTACTATTACCATCTGATAAAATTACATATTATTGGAGTTTACGTATGCGCATGCGCAGATTGGTGTATTTATTTTTATATAAATAAATATATATATATATTTTTTTTTTTTTTTTTTGCAATTAAACTTATTGGGATTCATTTGCAGCTTGACCTGCACATTTCCTGAAAATTACATTATGAATCATGATAAACTCTGGCTTGCTATTCCACGTTCGCATAACCGCGGTACCTACGATTATCGCTTTGAATTGATTGATCGTACTAATTATCGCTTTGAAATTGATACCAGATCAGCGTTTTTCACCGATTATCCTGAACAACTCAAGACAATGCCGCTTGATCTCCTCGACCTACTACTCAACTGAATGGAAGCTTGGGAGACAGCTTTATGGATAGTACATTCGCCCAGTATCCACCATGGGGGGGGGGGGGGGGGGGCAGAGATAAATTCAGAATTTCACTATTTATTTATTTGTCTTTATTACCGGGTAAACCAATACAAAAAAAAAACATGATGTCAACGAAATTGGTTGTCAAAGCGTTCTGGATTTTTTAATTCATAATTTTTTGCAAGTTTTATAATATTCTGAAGAACAGAAACAAGCGTATTAAGTATAAGACTACTTTTTATTTCAATAAGATGGGTTTTACGTCGAAGTGCTGATCATACTACTGAGCATGCTTGCTTATACAAGCGGGGTTTGCCTAACAATTTCCAGTTTTCTATTAATCACCGATTTTGTCCCTCGTACGTCACACAGCACGTCTACCACGCGGTCATTCAATTTTACATTCAATATGACCGTATTACAAGTAGTTTTAACATTATTTAAATGATTCTCGTATTCCGATGATATCTCACTCTCACCACTTCTTTAATTCTTCCTGTCAGAAATTTGTCTCATTGGTAATTTTGGACTTCGTTCATTGTATTGTTGTATGACTATATAAGGTATGGTAAAATGTCTAGTTTTATCGCAATTCAACCACTCTTGGCTCTTTTCTTAACCATATCTTGAATAAACCTGCTGATATCAGAAAATGAATTTTGAAGTGCATTGTTCTTCTCATTTATTTATTCATTTAATTTTATCTGGGTCCGATAAAAGCAACAAGTTCATGTTTCATCGAAGAATAACTAAAGACTGAACGTTTCTTTGTTTGCATTTCGACCTGCAGATAGCGGTATATTTTGGAGGACAATACAACGGTCTGTCCAGGCACTACATTCAATTTGCCCGTGTATTTTAATGAACGCGAACCGGGAATCGACCGTTCAGGCGTGGAACAGCCTTCCATGATGATATAATGGCATTTTGATTATCAGCGCTGTTAAGATTCAAGCGACGACAATGGACTTTGAAACGAGTAAATGGAATTTCCACGCAGACGAAAAGTGACAAGAGAAAACGGATATTGGCTCCACACTCACAAAGGAGCTGGGAAATGGTTCGGAACGGAGCGAGTTACGATTGGACAAGTTTGATTGCAAAAATGCTTCAGAAATGGAGAGAAATAGAAAACGGGGTGAGAGAGAGTTGAATACTACAACGTAGCAACAAATTAATTGTTAAAGATGAATTCAGACGTTTAGAAAGCTTTTTGACTAACAAAATGAGTTTTTTTTTTTATTCGGCCTGCATTTGTATGTCAGAGTGGCTGTCATCCAATTCCAAGCTATACGCCGCGATTTCGGAGCTAACATTGTTGGGAAGTTTCAATATTGAACTTTTTCTTTAACAAAAAAGGGTATAAAGTTGCGGGCGTCTAAAACAATATATTAAGCGTATACATGCTTAATATAGTTAGAATTCATGTTGGCGCTTCCTCGCACTCTACCAACGGCCAATAGATACAACTCAACCCAAATCAAAAAACGCTGCAAATTCTTTCACTGGGGTTCATTATTCAATTGGCTTGCGTTCATGATTTGAATTTCTACTAAGCTTTGGAGTGACCCTGTTTCACAGGTGATAGAGAGATTATTGAATTTCAGGAGATGTGCATAGAGCACGTAAATCTGTTTTCAACCAAAATACCTATTTGGATTGATCAATTGATAATATTTGTGTGCCTCCTGAAATTCAATAATCGCTCTATCACCTGTGAAACACGCACAGTGTAAAGCTTAGAGAAATTCAAATCATGAACGCAAGTCAATTGAACAATAAACCCCAGTGAAAGAATTTGCAGCGTTTTTTTATGGTTATCAGAATGCTTCAACCCGTGTATCGACTATAAACCCTTTTAGGAGTTCACTCCAGTATCCACGTTCACTACATCCCTAGGTTACTGCAATCAAAACAAAAACAACAATAAACCAAAATAACGCAAATGTTGGCACCATAAATCGGGCCATACTTCGCGAATGGTTTGAGCTACGGACCTGGGGAAGGACTCATTCGATTCCTCATGGAAAGTTCTTCAAAAAAAGTCCAAATTTAGGGAGCCTTGACTTTTTTTGAGGATTTAGAGATTTCACAAAAGTTTGATAACCCTTAAAGGGCACTTTAAATTAAGTGAGAGTGCTGGCTAAAGAATTGGGGCGTTGTCGGACCAATATTGATTTTTCCTGAAAATTTCAGATTTTTTGCTCCAGCCGTGCGTACAGCGGACGGACGGAAACATTTTTATTGCAGATTTGGATTCTACACCCTTTGAAACGTAAACCATGAAATTTTCAGGGGGGGTTAACATTTTTTTTTTCAAGAGCGATTACAATGGTTTATTATTGAATAATAAACCAAAACTAACAATAGGGCATCATCCAGCCAATACCAGTAATGACTTATCAAACCATTCACTTTTCGCATGCACACATTCTTTCTTAGAACTGAGAACAATGGAATTCAAATGAAAATGTAGATCTTCTAGTTATCCAGAAACTAACCTGCAATTCCTGAAAACTCCTCAAAAATATTAATAAAGCTTGTACAGTGGAGAGAGACGGAGAACCTTAATTAATAACCAAACTCAAAATCAATATATGGCAAACGGAATATTAGATTTTGGAGGACAAAATTTTTCCGACTTCTTGCATCAACACAAAGCTCCCTTACATTCTTTAAGGGTGAGTAAGCGAAAGTTACTAATGAAGAACGGGATTATGAGGCCACTTGTCAATTTCTTAGCCATGACATCCTCACTAGCGAATCTTGGAGAAAATGACACGGTTGTGCTATGATTTATAAAAACCGAGTGGCAATAAGACTCCGAAGACGCAAGACGTAAGAGCTAACGGGAATCTGAAACTTAGATGGGATTTACGTGAGTTTCAAGTTTCCGTTTCATCGCATTCATACATTTTAGAGCAAAACACACTTCAAGGAGAGCTCTTTGTCATAATTACCGCATTTCCTTCCTATTCCAACAGATTTAGGACTGTAAACAAGCTTCGAATTCCTATTAAATAGGTAATACTACGGCTACAAGTTCGCTATACAAGACTTTCAAGATGCTTACTTCCAGTGGCGGCTCCAGCGGGTAGGCCCAATTTTTCAAAAATATACATGGCAAATTACGTAAATATATATGTAAGTATATAGAATTGATTTATGTGCATTTTAGTTAGGACTGATTCATTGCGAACACTTTAAATGAAATGATTCAAAGCCAAAGCGCTCATAATTAATCAGTCTCAACATACACATATATGGTGCCTACCCTAAAAATAAATCCTGGAGTAGCACCTGCTGACTTCAATGTTCTCATGCATTTAGCCCCAACATTGAGAAAGGCCAACTTTCTCAATATACTTTAGAGAATTTGTTCCTTTCGGTAAATCTCTCACTCGTTTTGAAAGTCTAGGCATTCCTTGCAGTTTTTCCTCATTCTGTTGACAATAGGGAATCATCTTTTATTGTTCGAGTCTTGTCCTCCCATTTCCGGAAAATATAAACCTCTCGCATCCTAGCTAGTCGATCAGCTTCTTTTGCTTCTATTCCTTCATGACCTGGTACCCAAAGAACGTGAACCAACCATTTTTTCAAATTTATATATTTTTAGGAGGGGGAACAAATATTTTGTTTTCTTGGTTATTGAAAATAATAAACCAAAACTGTAGGAGGCACTTTTTGTAGTAATACGTTGCTGAGAATACGTGGTTGAAGTTCAACGGATGTAACGTGAGACATCCTTTATAAGGATCCTATATCGATTTACTTAAGATTAACCGATTTCTTATTCACTCAACCCGAATATGTTGCATACAAAAAACGTATATTTGGAACATAAGGAATTTTTAGCAGGGCGGAGGAATTGAAGAGATGCATTCCGTCATCATTAACCCAGGCGGTATTAAGGCTTTGAGGAGAGTCCAATTTGCTTGGAGGGGGTGAACCCAACGAGGTGATCTCCACGCGAGTGGCCTCCGTCAGAGGCAACTGAAGGGGAAGTAACGCCCCTCGCCGCGCCACTGAGCAGGATCATCCAGCCAATTTGACGACGGGGTCTCTGACGCTCGGATGATCTCGACCGTCTTCCCTTCGTTATCCGCTAACTAATTCGACTAGGCGGACTAATTATTTGTATTGTTGGATAGCCAATACAAGTGCTTCAGAGCTCGTTTAAATAAATAGGATTTACTCCAGAGGAAGGTATTACCGTAGTGGATACATCAAAACCGGTACTAATCACGATAAATTGTATTAAATCATAGGATATCATTTTCCGATTGCCAGACCGCGTTCAACTATTACAACTGTGTATACCTAGTACATTTTTTTTTTTTTTTTTTTGACATCCTTTTCTTTACGACCGTTGAATTAAATAACATACGGTATTGACGAAGTGGCTTACGTATTCAAAACATCGGACCTTAATTAACTAGAAAAATTAATTAAGCACACGGTTCTACTTTTTTAAAGAGTCTATCAAATACGTAGCGAGGGCGATTTATACGAGGTGTTGGTGGAGGAGGTGATAGACCGTCAGCAGCGAGGGGGTTGAAGTGATCTCGGTTGTTGATGATGAAGGTACTGGTGTGTTTGAAGAGCAGTTCGGTGGGATTAAGTATGTGGAAATCGTCGTAAATGGTTTTGTTTCTGACGTAGGGATGAGAGTGGACGACACGGCGCTGTAGGATTGCTTTTTGCTGCTGTTCGATTCGGCGGAACTCAGACTTCGAGCAGGTACCCCAGATTGGGAGGGCATAGGTCCAGATAGGGCGAATGAGGGAGAGGTAAATCATGACTTTATTATGGGTCAGTAAGTTAGGGTTGTTAAGAAGGGATTTCAGCTGATTAGTCCTTATTTTTATTTTTTTTTTTTATTTTTATTTTTTTTTTTTTAGTAACTCGGTGATGTGGTCATGGAACGTTAATCTCTGGCCCAATATGAGGCCGGTGGGAGGTGGAGGTTGTGATTGCTTCATTGTTATATGTCAGAGGGTGGTTGGTAAATGAGCGTTTGTAGGTGTAGGTGACTGTCCGCGATTTGTTTGGGTACATACCTAGTACATACACATATACTACTTCTCCGTATTCCGTGACCGATTCTAACTTTAAGGCACCCGATGTCGGGTTTCGTGCAAACCGATTGATTTACAAAAATTTTCTTCGTGGACACGGATGATAAGAAGCAAAGCATCTTAAGAATGACAAAGACCACCGGTATGTCACATTCACTGTGGAAAAGCCCCTCTTTAAATGTAGAAGAACTTGAAAATGCAGAGAATTACAGGTGGAACGACGTTCAAGAGGAATGTTTTGCTAACAAAATCACTTTTCTTAGGGAAGGGAAAACTGTCAAAGTTAGTATTGCTCTAAAGTAATTATTCCCGAAACTAGGTTCAACTGGAATAATAAGAGTCGATAGTCGAATTAAAAGAGCGGAAGGAGTTACACTTGACACGCTAACCTCTTATCCTTGATCCAAAACCAGAGCCACTAAATTACAAATTAGTCATCATCAAGTTTAATATGCGCACCAAAGCCTATGTGACGTTATTAAGGTACTGGGTTATGCATTTTTCTGGGAAACGAAAATCCATTCTGGGGGATCTCGTTAGATGTCTCCATTGGAGACTAATGAAGAGTTGGTGACGTCTCTTACCGCGCCACTGAGTACGATCATCTGACCAATGGGAGAAGAGATCTCCAACTAATTTGACTCGACGAACTAATTATACATTGATACCCGGCTAATATTAGAAGCACCTTTGACCTTATTGATAGAACGGGATCTACAGAATTGGAAGTCGCTGAGAGGTTAAATACATCAAAACCGGTGCGATGCGCGTAACTAACTACGAATTCGAGGAATCGTGAAGGTCACGATATAATATTCTATATGCCAGAGCTCGTAGACTTGCGGGTGTACTTGTATGTTTAGAGATACTCATGAAAACCAACTTACGAGTGAGGTAATTCACCACCCCCTAATTTGTATCTTTCATATTACATTTAAAGAAGAACAAACTTTTAAATTGATAAGAACTAAATATTTTGAAGAGAAACATTACCAGCTAAAAAAAAATCCTTGACATTTTTTAAAACTTTTCAAAATTTTTTGGGTCTGGCAGTCATAACCTCAGGTTTAATTCTATGAGGTAAGATTCTGGCAGGAAACATTTTTGCATCTCATCAGGTTGGGGATGATCAAAAAAGTACCTGAATTAAACAAAAATTGATAGAATAGCTTCAAAATTATTTTAATAACAATTCAGACCAAATTCATACTTTTTATTAATGAAATGCAAAGTTTGAAAATGTTTACCTTCCATTCGTGATGCGAATGGTTTTTCTACACTTCAACTTCAAACCCGAATCATCAATAATTTATAATTGTTATCTCTGCCATCTGACCTAAATAATCAACATATTGCTAAGAACAATAAAAATTTGGAAGGATCCCGGAGGAAAATTTTGCTGAAAAACACACTTGCCCCACTTCATCCTAGTTATTATGGAACGGAGCTCTTGGGACGGAGACTTGACCAGCTCTATCAATCAATTAATGAATTTCTAGGACATTCAGAACATTTTTTGGGAAATGTAAACGAATACTACGAACTGTTTATTTTTAAAACCAAAACTGAAATTGTGCCTGGATGCTTGGCAAATTCTGACTCTCCCTTGTTATCCCTAAAATCTTCTGGATTTTCTTTGATTCTTTCCCTAAATTGTCTACCTGTCTTCCCACAATATTTGAGTCAGCAAGCGCATTTAAGTTTATGAACCCCACTTTTATCATATGCGTTAAACTTTATCTTTTACAGAACCTAATGAAGCTTTGAGATTTTTTTCATTTTTAAAAACCACTTTGTAACCCATTAATTTGAAGCCCAACAGATGGTAGAATTTTGCCGACTTTATCCAACATTTTTCCATAATAAGGGTTTCCCACAATTTCGTCCCGGATGATTTAGTGCGAGTTCTACAATGAAACTTTGACGACAACGAAACATAATCCATAAACTCCGATTATTTAGTTCTCCGTAAAGTGATTAGTGACTCGGTGTGTTCTAGATCAGATGACTTGACCTAAACAACAATCTCCGCTTCGTCTTGTGATGGATATGGTTAGTTGGCCCTTCCCGAATTTAGAATCCTTCGCCTTGAGAGATGAATCGAACGTTTTCAAGTGTCTGGGTCATCCTCTGAGCGAGGCGGACGATTATTACCGCATCCAGCTCAATGGAAGGGGCAACTGTACCATTCCATCACCTCTCAGTCTACGCGTGCTGTTATAATAAGGTGGAGCGTAGAGTCGTGTCCAGAGTATGAGCACTCTATCGGATCCTCATAGGCGATCAGGAAATTATTATATCCACAAAGGCAGACGCGAGATGAACTGAGTGGAAGTCCTACGCCTCTCGGCACAATTGGCATGAAGCTCTCTTTCCCCACTCTCAGATGATGTTGCTTTAGTTTCAAAGCTTAGAAGAGCGTGAATATACAACTTCAATACAACTTCATAGGATAACGATATAATTTTATCGTTTACCTGCATTCATGGATGAAACAACGCCATCGTCGTCAGAATGAGACATGATAGTTCTCAACCCTTCACTAATATCCAACCACTGTGTTTCGTTATTCTATAAAGTAGGTACCTTTCTCTTGTATTGCTCCCGAGCCTGCCTTTAGGTAGTGGAAGTTTTTCGGTTCATTATTTTCAATAATGTGCAAAGCCGAAAATCGAATTTTAAAAAACTCCTTTCGTCCGCCGTCCGGAGCTTTTCTCCGAAACTACAGAATCAATGCTAGGGTCAGAAATCACATTTGGGGTGTAGTTGGGACTGAATTTTCGGCAATCCTCTCAGTCAACCCTAAATGGTGAAATCAAAGGGCAGAAATGTTCGAAAATCTGAATATTGATATCGTTTGGGACACCACTAGTTTTAACGTTCGTTATTGATAAAATCGAATGAGCCTACCCAGTCTTCATCCGTAACAATGACACATCTCTTCGACTGACTCTCTTGTGCGACAAATCCCAAAAATGTTGTATTTTCTGTCGGAAAAGTGATGGAGGGGGATAATTTCCGATCCACTCGAACCCTAGACCATATCAATAGAATTCTCAGCCGACTTTCCTTTTTGCTCAATTACCAAATTATTTAAACTAGTTCTTTAAATATTTATAATTGCGTTTGTAAGTGTGATCATATAAAAGTCGGGCACCCCTTTAATGCAAGCAACCCAAGTGTAGGCCCATTCTGCAAGTCCATTCTGCAGCTCTTTTGTTTTTTTCTCCCAATTATTTGCTTTCACGTAGATGAACTTCTTTCCTGTACATGAACTTTCTTCTCTCTTTCAGCGGATTTTCAAGAAAAAAAATGAAACGGTCTGCTGCTATTCCTCCGAAAAAGTTAACAATGAAACAATGGGCAGTATCATATAGCGCGACAGAATGAAAGCCCAATATGTCCCGAATAAATTGAATGTTCGTTATTTAATTATTGACACGAAGGTGTTAATTAACAGATTTTAATTAAGCCCTCGGGAAAACCCGGAGGACGGCTGTGATCAACTAATTGGAGAGGAAGACACTTGTTTGTTCCCAACACACTCATTTATATCAGATTTAACAAGATGTACTACATGACGATAGAAATTTGTAATATGGAAGAGTAGAATGATACAAACAATCATTTAAGCCAAAACAGAAGGCGATTCCAACAAGGGGTAAGCTATTTCGAATGGACTCCTCGGTCACTGTATTTGGACTGTACCAACTAGGTGTCAAGATAAACAAAGGGACTGACGGAGGTTTACTCGAATAATTCATTTTTACATTTCCATAGTAATTGCATAATACCCTTCCATTTAGGTCAGCAGTGTTGGGAAAACTTAAATCATAACTGCAGTAGTTGCAATATAGTTACAACTACCAACTACAAAAACAGTTAGAAGTTAAACACAAACCATTAGTTGAAAGTTTTACTTTTCGACTAGAGCTATCATATTATGACTGTAGTTGCATCATCTACCGTCAAAAATTGGATAAATAGTTTGCTATTCATCTTCCACTGTTGGTAACATTACATTTTCGTACTAAGTAACAGCACGCAATTAAGTACTAAAATGTAATTAAACAATAACTTTTAGATGAACTTAATGAAAACAATTTTGAAAGACTCGGCACGGTACATGGCACGGTGTACTAGACGAGAACATTGTCAATCCAATGGATAAGTTACTACGTCCTTTTGTAATACTGTAACAAACATCGCTTATGATCAGTGAAGAACGACAACTTCGCTTTTCCGGGTACAGATGCATGCTCGTGGCTCCCTGTGTTATTCAAACAATGACAGTTTGTTATTGTTAAAAGATCTTTCCAAACAGGAAACGTTTTGAGGTTTCTCGAACAATCAGCCCTTTATTCGATGTTATCCTATTGCATTAAATCACGTTACAACGGCATCGTCGGGTATTTAATTGACGTAGTGTGAGTATGCACCAAAATGTAAAACCTACACGTGAGTCGAACATCACGCACTCAAATCGGAGTGGAGCAATCGAGATAATAAAAAATTATTTCAGAAGGAAGAAAAAACTCATGCTTTTAAATTAAATATATTTTTGTCCATTAATTGGAAACAGATTCATCGATTGTAAACGTATTGGTTTATTATTCAATAATAAACCATTGTAATCGCTCTTGAAAAAAAAAATGTTTAACCCCCCTGAAAATTTCATAGTTTACGTTTCAAAGGGTGTAGAATCCAAATCTGCAATACAAATTTTTCCGTCCGTCCGCTGGACGCACGATTTCTCCCAAACGGCTGGAGCGAAAAATCTGAAATTTTCAGGAAAAATCAATATTGGTCCGACAATGCCCCAATTCTTTAGCCAGCACTCTCACTTAATTTAAAGTGCCCTTTAAGGGTTGTCAAAGTTTCGTAAAATCCCTAAAAACCTCAAAAAAAAAAAGCGCCTAAATTTGGACTTTTTTTGAAGAACTTTCCATGAGGAATCGAATGAGCCCCTCCCCAGGTCCGTAGCTCAAACTATTCCCGATGTATGGCCCGATTTATGGTGCCAACATTTGCATCCATATTCACTACATCACTAGGTTACTGCAATCAAAATAAAAACAACAGCGTTTTTTTTTTCGATCGCAGTACAGTAACCTAGTGATGAAGTTAATATGGATACTGGAGTGAACTCCTAAAAGGGTTTATAGCCGATACACGGGTTGAAGCATTAAAAAAAACGCTGCAAATTCTTTCGCTGGGGTTTATTATTCAATTGATTCATGATTTGACTTTCTACTAAGCTTTGGAGTGTGCTTGTTTCACAGAGCGATTATTGAATTTCAGGAGGCACACAAATATGATCAACTGATCAATCCAAATAGGTATTTTGGTTGAGAATAGATTTAAGTGCTCTATGCATATCTCCTGAAATTCAATAATCGCTCTATCACCTGTGAAACACGCACACTCCAAAGCTTAGTAGAAATTCAAATCATGAATGCAAGCCAAATGAATAATAAACCCCAGTGAAAGAATTTGCAGCGTTTTTTACTCTATAAAACACCGCAGAGGCTTTAAAATACGAAGTGGAGTTGACCATTGAATTCTGTGTGGAAGAACAGATGAAGTTCGTGCGCCACACTACATTTTGTGAAAACTTCACTTTTAACCCATTTTTCGAGGACAATCCTTCTGAAGAAAAGTGGGTATTTTATATGAAGAGGACATGGCACCTTGTTTTCACCTTGCTATAACAAGTACTTTAAAATGGGTTTCATCAAGTTCACCTAGAAATTTGTGTTTACGAAGTTATTTGGACACTGAGGGACGGCGCGCAAGGTATTTCTCTCCTTCAAGACCGCTCAGTCGTGCGGGTCTGCCTCCTCTCTTTGAAATAAAGAAAGATCCTATGATCACTGAGTGTAGATCGTTCATCTATTTTGTTTCCCATAGGACTGGTCCACCCGTAGAGCCATTTTATCAATCGTATTGGCCAATAACGAAAATCATTGATCAGCGATCGAGGTGCCGTTTATCAGCATACTCGATAATGGCCGAAGCACAAGTCCGCCGCGAAAGTATGGTGTGGTTTCATTCGACTCATTCAACAGGTTGTGAGTTTTATACAAAACCAAACGAAAAATCTTCCGTTTTATCAAAAAAGCGGTAAAATAATTAATTTTTAAATTCATCCATCTTCAAATCTCACCGTTTAGTGTCTATTGAAATGAATGGTGGGAGCGGAGGCACTAGACAGCATCGAAGGCTGATATATCATTTTTTAGTAAAATTTTGTCAGGTTTGAACCAGTACTTTAGGGAAAGCTCTACTTTTTTATTAATCTACCTTTGTAATAAACGAGAAAAAATAATAATTCTTAACATCCTTCCCCCCTTCTGTCGTTTTACTCTTATACTCACTTCAAAAATTGAAAATTTTAAGGAATCCATACTCCCAAGTCCAAAACCAAGTAAAATGTACAAGTGAAATTTTAAAGGTAAAATCGACATTTCAAAAACGCAGCAGTTTCATTACGAAAAATGAAAGAATCATGTTTTAAATAATTTTAACAGCGGCTATTTCTATGAATTTGATTTTACCATCAGTTAGATCCCAATAAGAGGAAAACTTTATATCTATCAATTTTGATTTTTGAAAAAATGAAACAACAACCGCTCGCTTGCGCGCAGAGCGATAATTTTCTAGATTTCCACAATAACTACCAGGGTGTGGTACTATTTGGTACCTGAAGTAGTTCCATTCTATTATCTGCTAGATTCCTTTCGGTTTCCACCATAGATATATAGTTATATTTAGGTAACGTGTCATGAACTCTATTCAATAATTTACCTAATACCATTGATGTATGGAGAATGGCTTTTTAATGATGAAATAACGAAGTTAGTGTAATAATTTGTACTGTTTATCAATTAACATACCCACTTCTTTTGACGTAAAAGAATTGTTGAGAATAGTGAGGGAAGGTTATTATGTATTTATTTTCCCGCATTGATTGATTAGGATTCATGAATTTATTATTGCAAATAAAGTCGTTGAGTAAACCAAAATACAACCGTGAAAGTTGAGTTCCTGCTCGGAAAACGGTTTGAAGCCTCGCTCCTAGAAATATTTTATTCTCCTCTCACGAGCCAGGATTTTAATCATGTTGAGAAAAACTTCGAATTACCCTGAAAGAACCGAAAGTAGGAAGAAAATGAGAAGGCTGTATGTTCACTTTACAGATTTAAAGATTCTTCTGAGAACCTGGGGCTTGTTCCTGAGAACCTCGTAATTCTTTGAGAAGGTCAAGGTATTCAAACTGCGTTAAGGCAACCGAGGCTGGGAGTTTCCTTGGAATTATTTTCCATTCCCAGTCATGTTATATCGAACCTTGTTCTTACAGTACTTAAGTTGTTATTCACCCGAAAAATGTGGGATTTAACTGGAACTGGGGGTGAGTGAGATTAAACACAAAGAAACTCCTTTCATAACAGTACCGGGATCATTTTTCATTCGTTCTCTCTCTCTCTCTCTTGAGATTTCTTTTAAACGTCTTTTGCGAATTTCCCTAGGAAATCTGGCAACTACAATGGCTCAAAATTAGGAGAAAAAAAATTAAGCCTCCAAAACTTTCTTCATGGAATTCTATGTTGAGCATTCTAAAATTATTCTTGGATGTTGGGTGTGAGAGAAAGTATGTGTGTTGTAGCCTTCCCCTAATTTTTTTATTTTTAACATTCAATAAATAATGAATAATTCGACAAATAGGTTCGGATTTCAAATGGTAATTCAGATTTTGAAAACAATTGAAAACAGTTTCCGGCCACGAACAATTGATAGTTGACAATTTTTTGGATATAATGCACTCAAATCTTAACTCAATTCAACATAAATTTAATATGGTGAGTGGGAAAAACGATTTTGCGTAGAACATATGAGCAACCTAAAATCGTGTGCAGATTCATTTCTAGCACATTCCTCCTACACTGCCTGACAATAAACACAATAACACTTGCCCCTGAGACGAGACGAAAGATCGTGAAAGCCCTCTTCATTTGCTTCAATAAAATCGAGAGAAATTGTCATTCAGAAAAGCGATTCAGAGGAGCGAAAAGATGGATTTCAACGAATGAATAGGAAAACTGGACGAAATCAAAACAGTCTTAAGTCATTTTTTCACGATTACCTACGTTACTCCCCACATGGTTGTTGTCTTCGCAAAGCGGATACATTTAATTTTAAATTATCTCTGACTTATGTGGAATCCACGCTGAGTCACAGCACTCCTACAGAACAACGCATCCTAATTTGAAAGAATGTAATACACAACAGAAACCTTTCTTTTTTTGCGCTACTTCTTCCTTTCTCAAAACGAATTAAATTATTTCACAAAGGTTCACAAAGGATGTTTGAACCAAACCACTTCTAAGTCGTCAAAACGACAAACCTTTTGTAGTCAGATGAGCTCGTTCTGATGTGGAACACATCTCAATCGATTCGGCGTCAGAATTACTTGTAAAAGACACCCCTGGGTACAAAAAATCTAGAAACCTCAAATTTGTGAGCCTATATCGGACTGGGTGGACCCCAAACATAGAACATTTGCAAAAGAACAGATTTTTGACCTCAATTCTAAGGTCTTTCATTCCAAGACCATCCTTCAAAATCGAACACAATCGAATCTCAATTTTTTAGCATTTTGAACACTTAAGAACCCCCTTAGTGACGACCCATTAAGTTGGTTGAGAACCGATTTAAGTGCTTTATGCAAATCTCCTGAAATTCAATAATCGCTCTATTACCTGTGAAACACGCACACTCCAAATCTTAGAAGAAATTCAAATCATGAATAAAATTGAATAATAAACCCCAGTGAAAGAATTTGCAGCGTTTTTCTCAGGGGTTTCTACCTTTATTGATTGTTCCTAATAGTTAGATAAGTTACCTATAAGACTTATGTAGTCAATAAACATTATATTTCTGAAATACAATTTTATATACTAATATGTAAAATTAAAAGAGTACCTAATTAATACGTATCTTCTTTTACTTTAGAACGGATGCCTCATTTTCTCCATTTTACCCCTTCGATAGTGATTTAAAGTTTCGAATTTGGTTCCAACTCATAATACGATCCAAAAAATTTTAAAAAGAATGATTTAATGATAATTTTCTTATGAGTGGATGTCGCAAAAATCGCTCTCTTGGTAAGGCGGACGGACGTTGCAGATTTTGAATCTGAGCCCCTCGAAACGTGAAGTCAACAAATTTGAGGGAGGGGGTTACAATAAATGTTTTCTACGCAATTGCAAAAGGATGCTATTGAAAATGATAAACCAAAAATGGATAGAGACGGTGACAAATTCGTTTCAATACAAATCAACCAAATATGACATTTCCTCACCCACTCATTAAAAAAGTCGATAAAAACTATGTAGGTAACTACTTGAAATTTAAAACAACCAACCGCCTACCAAAAACTGAAAAACATTTTGTAAATAAAAACTACATTTTTCGAATTTTAGACTCATCTTTTCACGAAGAAAATCAATCACAACTTCACTCGATATAGCTTGATCGTTTTGTAAGCCGCTTCAGCGTTGTTTTTGTTTTCTCAATTTTTTTGTTCATAATGACATCAAACTTATTCTTTCTCAACTTAATCTTTGTAGTGGGATGATTAATTTCTCCATGTGTTCTAACAATCTCGATTCAAAAGTTAAATGTAGTCTGGATTGAGAAATGTAAAAGATTAAGTGGTTTGAAATTGGGGCTCTTCCTTGAAGGCCATTCCAAAACTGAGGCTTCTAAAACATTTCAGCCCTAAGTCATAAATAGCTGGAGTTTCTACAAAAATCAACTGGAAACTCAAATTCGTGGGCCTAGTTCAATAATACATTGAACCGACCTTTCTGAGCGAAAGAAATTTTTACCGATCTCCTACAGTCTGAGAACTCTGGAAATATCCCTGACTAAGAAGTGTTATACAATTTTTTTTTTTTTTTTTTTTTTTTTTTTTCAGAGAGAGAAAAAACATTTATTGATCATTATATGGGGTGGAATGTTGGAATAGTTGAGGTTGTGAAAAGTATAAATTGATATGCCAAAAGCTCGAATTGGTATGCCGAAATTTGAAATTGAGTAGCCAAAAGTTTAAATTGAGATGCCAAAAATATTAAAATTTATTTGTGCCAAAGGTTCAAATTACTTTGCCAATAATTCGCAATTTGATAATATGCCAAAAATTCAAATTGATTTTGCCAAACTACTCTGATTTTATTTTCTTCTTTAATGTGTGTGTGTTTGTTTGTTTGTGTGTGTGTGTGTGTGTGTAAATTATTAATTTTTTACATCTTAGTGACGCATGATTTTTTATCGTTAACAAATTTACTGTTACTTTTTATTAATAAAACTGTAATGAGCAAGGCGTGGAATTGGTATTTATACAGCGATGTCCGCTGATATCTTCAAAATTTGAAATAATTCATTCATTGTACAATAGCAGATGATTCCTCATTTCTTCTCGTGTCCAAGAGTCAGGCAATGGTTGTCAGACCAATGAAATTGTTTTCAGGATTTTTAAAATTAGTCATTTGGAAAAATAAAAATTGAATCATAAAGGAAAAGTAAGATATTCGTACAAGAAAATACTTCATGATGCAGGAAAATTGTGATGAAATTAACGTCATCGTCGAATCATCCGATTCAGGAGACTAATTCCTATTTAACTCAAACCAAAATTGCCTTCTTACTTCGGAAGTTTTCAAGATTTAGATTTTTTCACAGTTTAATCAATTAGTATTGATTGCTCAAGATGCCGAGATTGCTGGTACATTCTGAATTTATGCTGGATTCGTAGGCCAAATTTCGTAAACTTTTGTCCAGTAGTTTTGGGGAAAACCTTCGGACGGCGGACGGGCGGATATTTTTAAAAATGTTAAATTTATTCATTTTTTTTATTTCAAAGTTTTTTTGATTTGTAAAAACGTTAATTTGATTTGTAAATGCTATGTTTTCCCCGAAACTGCTATTTTCTATTTAGTGCAGTGTGGTGGGAATTTCAAAATAGTTACAATTTAGAATTTTATGGAGTCGAAGAAAGGTGGGTGAGGAAAGGGTGGTTCTGTGGTGGGGGTGATTAGGAAGGGGGGATGGACTGAGGGAGGGAGAGAGAGAGAAAGAGTGAGAGATGGGAGGGAGTGTGAGGAAGAAAGAGAGAGACTGACGGACTTACCGATCTGGGGGACGTCGTACTGCCTGTTGCCGCGGGCCGTGCGGACCATCATCTGCGACGCGAGGCCCGCGAGGGCGGGAAGGACGACTTCGCCCCGCTCCGGCTCGACCGAGTCGCCGACGGAGTCGGAGCTCCAGGGCTCCGAGGCGGAGATCCGGTGCCCTGAGGCCAGCAGCGTGAGGTACCCTACGAGCATCAGCATCGCAGCTTCGGTACCGGACATACCGCCTTCTGCCAGTGTACTGCCGCCTCCAGGCCCCCGGCACCACCTCGCTACAGCACCGCCTCCACCCTCGGGGACGCATGCGTGGTCCTACCCTCTCCCATCCCCTTCATCCCTACATCTCCCTCACCGACCGTCCCCACGTCATTTTCTTATCACCAATTACAACTCCCTAAAGGTGTGACGTTCCTCGAAAATTCGGAAAGGTTCATCAACGATTAAACAAGAACTAGATTAGAGAAACCAGTTGAAATGCAGCCATCATGTTTCGGTCAATTATTTTCAATAATGAACATTTCTAATCGACCATGGAAGAAACGCTGCAAATTACTACTTTCTCTATTAAAGAGCCCTTCCACGCAAATCACTGATCTATGTATATCGACGAAGTCTTTGGTACATTATCTAACCATACCTCCTTGTAATGGCATTCAAGGCGAAAATGTTTGGGCTGCCACCAGCCAAGCGGTCCAGCTCAGACCTCCTTTAGAACGGGCCCTCCAGCCCTGGTTCATCATTCACAATAACAAAGCATACTAATCGACCTAGAGAAAAAAACGTGTAAGCCCCTTCAAAGATATTTGGTTCACATTTGTGAGGTGATGGAATGGTACAGTTGCCCCTTCCGAGGAGGTGGATGCATTATTATGCTCCGCCACGCTCAGAGGATGATCCAGGCGCTTGCAGGCGTCCGATTCATCTCCCAAGGCGACAGATTCTAAAATCGGGAAGGGGCCAACTAACCATATCCATCACACATTTCAAAATATGCAGATTTCAAAAATCGAATTACCTGAATTAGTCTGTCCACCATACGCCATCCGCCTTCCAAAACTTTTCTCCATAACTGCTAGAACAACCCAACTGTGCCAGCAATCCCGGCAGTCTTGATCGATCAACCCTAAAGGATTATATTTAACGATTAATCTATCAAAAAATTCATATCTCAAAAACCTTTGACGTAAGATTATAGTTTTTGTTGTGGTTCGAATGGAAATTAGTTTTCCGAATCGAATGAGACCACTCATTTTTCTATACGATCATCCGTTCGCTCACCATTTGAAATATCGGTTCGGTAATTACTGATTATAATCAGTTGGGTTGCACAGCCTGTTCAACAAGAGGTCTGAGTCAGACCTCGTGGCTGGCGGTAGCCCAAGTGTTTTCATCCTGAATGCTATGCTTGATTGATTAATCCTCAAATATAATCTTTTAGGGTTAATTGATCGAAATGCCGAGATCTTTTCCTTTACAAGTTACATTCTTCAATAGAGCAATAACCGAGCGAGCTGGATAGTGTAACACTGGGACCCAGCCTCGTATTTTGTTCTCACTTCTAATTTTCCGAAATCAAAAATTCCACTCGCATTTTGCGTTTTAAACCTTTGTGAACAATTTTGGTTCCGTTCTGTCTGTGTGTCCTGTGTGTCTGTCTGTCAGCAAATCTCACACGAAGTTATAGTCGATTTTGATGAAATTTTCAGGAATTGTGCGGGTTGAGTTGTAGATGGTCCCCTATAGGTTTCATTACTCTCGGATCAATAGTAGCCTCTGCGCATGCGTAAACATGAAATCCTTGTTACGCACATAACTCCGGGAGCTCTTGACCAATTTCGATGAAATTTTCAGGGATTTTTTGGTTTGATGTGTAGATGGTCTCCTATGAGTTTCATGACCCCCGGATCATAGTAGCCTCTGCGCATGCGCAAAATATATACAGCCACTGTGCGGAGGGATGACGGCAGTTGGGTACTTTGCAACGACGCTGCAGTCAACCCAACATTATTTGATCCGTCATTGAACGATGCTCATATTTTATTTTTAGAAATGTCATAGTAATTATTATCACTTCAGTCATCTATCCATTCAGCGTGAATGTCAATTTTTATTATTAGGTATATTTTATCATTTGTTCAATAGTTGAACATGCCTACCTTTATTTTCTCAAGTTATGCTCCTGCATAACAATAAATTTACCCTAATTCAATATTTACTTCGCCTAATTGAACGAAGTTCTTTAGTCAATAATAATTTTCAATGATCTATACAGTCATGTTATGGATACGAGGAAGCTATGTGCCACACCCACTTGGCAGACGTTTTTGATCTTCATTTATTATTTGCAAGTCTCTATTTTTTGGCGTCATTTGAGCAAATGAGTGTTCAACTCTCGGTAATTTCAATATATACGATTTTTATTGCCGTTTTCTCAAATCAGCAAATGTATACTTTTCTGTTTACAAACTAATTTGAGCATTGTCAATGAGCGCAATTGTTGGAGAGTTAACGAATTCGAACTTTACTTTTTCAATTCGACCTGGGCTTATTGAATTTTAATATCATTTTTTTATCTTTAAAATGCTTTAAATTAAGTATTTGATATTGCTTCCCCAAAATACAATTGGATATTGTGAAATGGACTCAAAGCGCGTGATAAATATTGATCTGCAGTTCTTCTGATAGGAACTTCATTCTATGCAGGGTACAGGCACGTTCTCTGAGCTTTCGACATGAACTTTGAATGCGGTGAGTCCGATTCATTTGAGAAACAAACGTCATTCCTGAATTAAATCAAGTATTCACTTTTTTTATTTTTGAACAGTGACATGGTAAGTCAAGCAGCTGTGTAATGTCAAAGCGTCGCTCGATGTTAATAGTGTTTATGTTTTTCTTGATATATTCATGAAGATCGATTCCGTAACATTGATCCTAGTTGATGTTCATACATTGTCCATTTGCCTTCAAATCCATTTCGGCATTTTTATGACACTAAAAAGTGAAATGAAGTATAGGATGTGTTATGTCTCGCAGCCTAGTAACTAGAACTGTAACTGAAACTGTTTCATTAACTGATTATTACTTGCCAAAGAAATGAGCTGTAATACTTGGTGCAAAACAACTGGACTAATTGAAACTACCAAGGATAATCGCGTTAGTTATCATTTTAATCGAAGCTCTCCCTTCGTTAACCCAGCAGTAACCCCTGCCCCGTTACCCTAACACATTATTGTTCCATTCACATTGCGTTCTCACTCTATTACAATTCCATTATCGATAACGATAGGTAAGCAGATGAAACCGCGTAGGAGATAGAAATTATCGGGTCCGTTTGTGATCACACTACTGTAGATATCACGAGTTGCTATTCGATACAGAGGGCACTGACCATTGACCTCACCGGAAAGCACTACAATCTAGCGCTGTCTCAATTCGGTTAATTGTTTCCAATAACAAACCTTTGTGATTCGTCAATAAAGTTGCTTAATTGACCAATAACGAATTTTGAAACACGCATCAACTTCAAAGCTCACTCAGATTGGTTCTACTTGGCAGGATTCAACCCTACTCGGCCACTGAAGACTGTGCAAATCATGATGTTCATCTGTCTGAGTACAAAATAACCCAATTACTTAATGAAATAGCCTGTGCTATTCAAAACATTATGTTTGACTGGCCAGTCAGTTACACGTCTCTTAACTAAATCATGATTGAGATTTGCGTCTGAAAACAACTCAAATTTGATTTACAATTAAAATTAGTTACTGAGATCTCTGACACTGACTTAGTGCATTTGTCTTCCTAACTCAATAAACTAGACGTAATTTAATTAACGTTTCGCTGTCGATCGAGTGGATTTCTCTCGAATCGCCAACGTATTCTATTTAACAGCTTCCCTTTCAATTAAACTAAATTAAACTCGCCACCAAATGAGTGTGAGATATCAGCTTCCATGGGCGCTCAATATAATGAACATTACCCTTGAAAACCCTACTGCTTCCGAGTCTACCGATAGATAGTGGAAGCTTTGTTTTCACTTGTGCTTTGGGGGGGGGGGGGGGGCATTTTTTCTTCAAAATCAAACTTTTCACCCTGTTTTTGCGTTTCAGAACATACCATAACCCAACAGGAGATTATCCAACCTTTTCATCATTCAAAAAACTACTATTCAGGAGCACCAATTCCCTACTAAAATCAATGTTATTCAAACTATTGACGCAGTTACAACACTACTTTCAAGTGTAAAATTGGACTAACAAGGGTATTGAATTGGATTAAGATACAAAACATAACATAACATTAAAACGTTGACTAATTGAACCGCCCCTAATTAAGAAAAGGCATTATTGATTATACAATTAGAATGCAGGGAGTTCGAGGATAATATTCCCCCAATTTAGAAAAAATTAAATGAAGGACAAAATAAGACCTACCTGATACAGGTGGGAACATGTTTGGTAGCCTATCTGATAGCGCGTTGAATCCCCATTCCCATTGTAACATTCAATCAAGGAATAAATATTCATTTCTGACAGGCAAATTCAAGGGAATGGTTTTCCAGATGTTAAAAAGCGAGATAGGAAGTTGTAGGACAAGCTACTCTACAAACTAGTTGTATTTAGAATCGACTACTTAAGCTTGGGGGTGTATTTATCAGTTTACACGTTTGAGTAAACACTTTCTTATTATATAATGAATGCAGAAATTTTAAATTAATTAAATTTTAATGCTAATTACATTAATATTTTACAGTATGGCTCTTTGAGACCTTATCGATGTTTGTGCCAATATACAAATAGGGGCTTCCAGGGCAGATCACAATGTAGAAACTTTTCAAAAACGTTAAAATTCCAAGGCTTCATTTTATACAACAACAAGGGGTAAGTTTTGTTTTCTAAAACGTAAGTGCCTCTGAGGTCGCATGAATAATTGTCCCGCGTCAAGTAACTAATCCAGCTGGCAGTGGTGAATGATAAATCACATTGATAACAAGTTATAACCTCCAGGGATGGAGAAATCCCAGTCTCAGAGCATCCGGAGGAGTTGTGACGGTTGTTTCACAAGTTACCGACAAGCAAGATCTATTTTTAAAGGTTCTCAGACGGTTTAATACAGGAAAAGTTTCACTTTCCTTCTAGTAATTTGTTTTCAGATTTATGACATTCGTGGGTTTTCAAAATTTACTATGACAATATATTTATGGTCGTGGTTAATAACCGGAATGAAAATTGAACCGGTTCGGCATCTACTGCCTCCATAATGTTGATATAATTCAGAGTCTAGTAGGTAGCATTTATCCATCAAATCCCTTCAATATACCCTTCAAATCTGAGCAACAACAGACTACGATGACGGGAGAAGATTATGATCGATTGATTGATCGTACGTTTTAACTATTTTACATTAATGTAAAATGGAAAGAGTTTGGACGAACTCAACTCTATTAGAAAACACTATGATCTTCAAATATTCAAACTCTGCAAACTATTTCACTCTTTATCATTTTTGAACTCCCTCATGCCCTCCCACCACTTTTTTCATGCCTTTTTTATTTTTCATGTCTTCTGTGTTGTCAAAATTAGAAAAACGAAAATTTTGGTATTTGAGACACTGAAATTCACACCCATTTTCAACATCTACCCTTAAAATGAAATTTTGAATTATTTGAGAGTCATATGAGCATGAAATTATCTGGTCCATCAAAGCCGGTTCGCCGTTTAGAATTACTTGGTAATGACACTTCAGTTGCTTATTTCGGTAAAGACCTCGAATAACTAAGTTTATTGGCTCGTTTCTAACCAGTTTCGGCCCAAAACATTTATGCTTATGATGCGATCGGGCTCGGGGACCTACTAGACCCCCATGTGCAAAAGAACGGATTTTTTATATCAATTCTAAGGCTTTTCATGGCCCGTACGGAGGACCGTCATTGAAAATTTGGAATTCGCGCTCCTTGATCCGTAAAATGACTCAATACCAGGGGGATTTTAAAAATCGTTTTCAATACGATTACAAAGACATATCCTTGGAAATTGAAGCAGTTATTGGAACTGCTGGACGGCAGTTCATCGCTCGGCTTCCGCCTTCTCTCCCTCAAGAGTCTATGAGGAAGGAGAAGACGTCCTCTTTAGAGGGGAAAGTAGAAAATGGCAACTTGCTACAACAGTACGGGGAGA
The DNA here is from genome assembly GCA_031894815.1 of Creontiades dilutus. Lineage (NCBI taxonomy): Eukaryota > Metazoa > Arthropoda > Insecta > Hemiptera > Miridae > Creontiades > Creontiades dilutus. The sequence goes on along the minus strand of JAVIWC010009688.1, from coordinate 31,728 downwards.
ACCTCAACCAAGATCAGAGGACTGAAATCGCAGGGGATACATGAAAAACACTTGGTTCTTGAGAAAAACATCAGCACACCCACAATCCTTAGCCCCGCTCCCAACAAACAGCCGTCTGGTGTTGAAAAGATCAACCAGCGTGGTGAATCCCCCAACTAGGCTGGATTTATGATCAACTCTCCAATGAAAGTGAGATGGCACAATAAACTACGACTTCATGTCGAGCTACGGCTGCCTACTCCAAAACACTACAACGCAGTTTCCCCACAGGTTATCATCTGTTCTCATTTTGTTTTTACAATCATTGATTCAAAAAAATATAAACTATCGAATCTTGCAAATCGACTAGGGATATCAATATCGGCAAGGCATATCGATATGTCTAAAAAGTATCGTTTTTATAATTCGATATATCAAAGGGAAAATTGATATTTTAAACTAGATTCAAACTACAAATCCCTAAATAGAATAGTAACGAAAATGTACTTTTAGTAGAGCAAACACTAAATATACACACTCAATTAAGATACGTAATATTGGGAGAATACATGTATTTGCTGCAAAACATCAGGCTCACACAAGCTGGAAGGTACAACAAATTAGACATCAAGCTCGAAGATTTGGATTTTCATCCATGTTCAGAGTATTTAAAATACAAAATGAGAATGGAAAGTTAGGCTGCAGAGAATAATATTGAAATCCCGAAAGTGAAAACGTCACCTCCGCTGAATATAGGTACCTACCATTAAATGGTAGACAATTTTTCTGAGTTTGGAAATCTGGGCCAACAAGGGGCTAGACCTACCCCACCTTCAAGACCTGACGGTCCTGCGGGTATGGTATAACCATTGCGCCGGCCTGATCACTACTGTTTCCAAGTCCACCTGCATTACGCGGAAGAATTGGTTCCAATCGTGGGAAAGGAGACTACTTTTCGCGCAAATCGAAATTTCCATTTGGATCTTGGGTTACAGACCATGTTTGACAGTTTTAAGGTTCGTTTCAATCAGTATTTCTGTGTGTTTTGGATCAAAAACAGGCTTACTATTCCGTTATTAGATACTCAGATCAAATTATGGGAAATGATAAATCACCTACTAGGGATCGATATATCGGAATAGAAAATATCGCCCAAAAACTACTACATAATACAACATTCAAGTATCTTTGCTAAGGTTAGTTATCATTGAATGCCTACAAGTGAATATCTTAAATCGTGAGTGATCCCTTGCAGTCTATCAAGTGGTAAAGTGTCACTCCTTATTTGCGGTTACCTTAAAACCAAAATTATCTTTTGATTTCATTTCGGACTTATATCAGATTAAAGAGAATGTATATACCCTCCGATCCGATTTCTTATTCATAAAAATCACCTGTTTACCATTAATATATTTTCCAAACAATATAGGTAGAAATAAGAGTTAATAATCAAGGGTAATTCCAACACTATTTTGAAATTTTAAACCAAAAATGAAATTAGGTACTATGACTGGACTAGGAAAACGAATTAAATTTAATAACCGATTTGCGTATCATCGACAGCATAACTCGTTTTTGAAGAAAGATTTCCCCAACACCGGATGAGAAGATGAGAATTGTAAAACGTTTGCCTGCTGCAAGGATTCGCGGACATACGACAGCAACACACTGACGGAATGCAAGTTTTTTATAAATGTATAAAACGTGACAAAAAAGGTGAAAATTTGGATGTTGGCCAACCAAAAACGTCGTCTGCCGTATGAGGAATCTACACTCTCACTTCTTCATTTTATAAGAAATAAAAAAGGTGAACGAAAGATTCGGAGTAGAAGACTTTGTGACAGATAGGAAACTTTGTGGCGTGACGTAGTTTAGGAATTCCCGCCATATCAACGGACGGGGCGGGGATCCTGACATCATAAACATTTCATCCAAGTGAAAGACTTTTTATGATATTGGAGACGCTGTCTGGTCCTAATGATACGAGGGAAATCCGAAAATACGTCATGACTCAAAGTTTGCGGATTACTCAGAAAGTAAAACCTCTCATGGCGACATTGAGACGACCGGACACGTAGCGGGACAGAAGCTAAATTGCATAATTATGAACTAACAGTTGAGTAACCTTCTTCATTATCATAATAGGGTGCCTCTGTATAAACATTTCACCAGATTAATACGGAATACAGGAGAGGTTTGGAATATAATTTGCCAGACAAAAATATAATTCAATCATGCAAACCAGTCGGAAACGGTGATCAAAATGAGAAAAAAGTTACCGATATCAAAGGCGAATTTATAATTACTACGCTCTGAATTAAATCTTAAAACTAATCTTAGGGTTCTGGGTTATGGATCACCCCTTCTAAAAGCGTTATTCAATATTTAAAAAAATAATTTTATTATATTTTTATTTAATAGCTAAATTTTTAAGAGATCTCAAATATGACCACATTGTGCACTACGCAAGTCGCAAATTAGCGTAATGCACAACAATATTCTTTTGGTTCATCATTTTTTCATAATGGATGTTTACTCTATTTTTATTGTTTAGGCATACGGGTGTCTTCATTTTTCTCACCTACATTGCATTATAAATATGCATGTAACAATTATAATTGATATATTGGGTTCTGCCCATATTACTTTGAGGGAACAGCCAATTTCTATTCTAAACTCGGATTTTACGCTTCATTTTATGAAAATTTGACCCACCATTTGATTTTTTTGGCTCCTTTCATCAAATTTGTGCAATCATGAATGTCAGCAAACCAAAACTGTGACACAAAACTTTTTATTGTTTTTCGATCTGATTCGGATGTAAAAGTTTCAAATTTAATCAAATGAAAAAACGGATACTGATAAGTGAATCATCGTTGAAAACCAGTAAAAATTTATGCGTCACTTTTTGGGTTTGATAACATTTATGTTTCTATAATTTCGATAACTTGCAACAATGCGTTCTCACTGAACGGGATGAGGTCGAAATCGAAAAATCAAATGAGAAATCAAATTTCCATGAAATCAAACGAAGAATCAAAATTGCGAATAAAAATTAGTTGGGGTTTCCAATATGAAAAAACAAAGTTGGTGTCCCATGCGCACGTATGCGGACATATTTCAGATCTTTGGAAAAATGCATATTAAAAATAAATGTTAGTTTTTGGCCCAAAAAAATGATTTTAGCCTTGCAGGTGCTCACTGAGAGTTGCACGTGACCATAAAAATGGGTTTAAGGGTCAAATTGTCTTGAAATTGAGCTTAGAATCCGAATCTGCAATAAAAAATGGGTGATTTAAAAATAAAAAAACTTTGCGAGCGTTGCGCCATATTCAAAATTCTTGGGAAAATAACATGTAGGTTCAAAAAATATATTATATTTTTTTTTTCGTCAACAAACGATTTCGAATATTGTTATGGGGTGAACCATAACTTAAGGATAATCTGCGTGTATGTTCAATATTTAAAGGTTCAAATGTGGGAAACAGCATTACAATCCTCAAGAAAACAGGTTTTTGCAAGTGACGATGTATACTATAAAATGCATTCTAATCCCTTCTGTCATGCTTTTTATTTTTTTTTTTTTTTCACAATTTTTACAGATCTTACAAAATGAACGCTTTACGACAATGTGATCTTCCAGAAATTTAGAAGAGTTGCATTGATAATGCGTTAATTTGAAACTGTTTGTTTTAGTCCAACAAATTTTTTGCGACAATCAATACATATCAATAACTGATTAGGGGAGGAATTAAATCGACATTCACATAAGGTTCCCATCATAGTGGAAATCAGGATCTCATGCAGTCCAGAGAGCAATGCACTTGCTGACTAGAACGCTTAGAGATCAAAACGTTATTATCGTATTATAGATATATTGAAGCTCATGGTTCCCTCTTCAGTTACGCACAAGTGGAATAACATACAGATCATAACGTTACGCGTAAGAGAGACCTCAGATAGAATAGAAATCACGGTTGACTTTAGTCATTGAAGGAGTTGAGAAGTTGGAATCCTCTTCAAAGGATTCCATGTAGGTGCATAATCCAAGTATTTTTCAAACAAAATAGAACTGACAGTTACATCTTATGACATGCGTTTAACATAACTCTCCCTTTATGTTGTGGTAATTTCAAATCGCAGGGTAACTGAAAAAACAGGGAATCATTGAATTTTAGTTGTTATGCTCAATGACAATGTTCACGATACCGCAACTTCGTACCTTAGTTGGCAACCAAATCAAATGGAATTATATTTATATTTTAGTTTATTAACAACAGTACTAAGGTTACAGTCTTCTTAAACAGGTTGACTTCAATAGCGATCTTCAACGTCCTCGTTCTACTCTCATAGAAAATAAAAGTCTTTTGCCTCAAGTTACCCCGACTCATCCGGTACCTTCGCTCAAAATCTTGCTGATGAGGCAGCGACCAGTTAGTAGTTAGAAAGCTCCCCTTTTTACATCTGTGGTGGCAAATCTTTGTCGTAATATCCTGCCTATAAACCAAACTGTTTAACAGAGAGACAGTCAGGGCGATTTTGGATTAGGGACTAATATTCTATGGACAAACGAGCGATACGAATTTGTCAAAATCATCAAGACAGCACCTTAAATATCTACGCAGATGCATGGGCTTCCTTTCATCATCACCAACGGTAATAATTCTAGCTGAAACTGGGGCACTCCCCATACAAAACATTGAGCAAATGATGTCAGATAATGTCCTAATAAGATTGAAATCACGGCAAAGCCCCATTTTGGAAATCATCTGTAGGCTCAGCATCTTTGACATGAACTCTAGAGATATGCAGGAAAACTACCATGTTAATCAACAGTTTTATACAAGAAGAATGGGATTTCTCATAATTACACTTCTCTCCAAGATTGATAAAATTCATACTCGAAATCGAAACTTCAATAAATCCCATTACCAGTGACCAGATTCAAACCTATGAGCATTCAACAGTTGACATCAATTCAGAGTTTAAAACTTATGTAAGTGTAAAGTGGGAATGTAATTTAACGTTTACTGACGGATCAAAAAGCAAAGAGAAGGTAGGATGCGTCTTATGAAACGTATGCAAAATTAATGCTCCCGTCCCTATCTTCAAGTTGTGAGGTGATGGTATGGTATAGTTGCCCCTTCTATTGAGCTGAATGCGGTAATAATATTCCGCCACGCTCAGAGGATGACCCAGACGGTAAGAAGGCATCGGATTCATCTCCCAAGGCGGCGGATTCAACAATCAGGAAGAGCCAACTAACCAGCAGAGTTGATTGCAGTAGTACAGGCTCTCGAACTCCTAGTTAATGAAAAGGATACGGACACTATGAACATCTAACGTAGCGATTCATTCAGGACGCTGCAGAATATAGGAATGACACCTTCTACCGTGTATCAGGAAGATTTACCAAAAGAATGCTCCAAGTCCTTAAAATATCATCCTCCACCAACCGTAAAGATGAATTACTTTGGGTAAAAGAACACGCAGGGATTGAAGGAAATTTAATTGTTGACCGAATGGCAAAGGAGGGCTCCGAAGACTGCCAATTCCTATAAGTTGGAATAGAGGTGAAAGATTTCTTGCAGCGCATTCTCCGATTTCACCGATCAGTGTGGCAAAGAAGGATTTCGGCTGGACCTGAGCCACGGTTTTATAAATTGGTGCAACCTATGGTACCTCTTCGACCACGGTTCATTGGACAGTTGGTAACGAAGGACATCGGCAGAACCATCTAAACCATGGGGTTAGCGATCCCTATCTCTCCATAATAAATAAAAGGGATTCTCCAACCTGTATTAGATGTTGTCACCCAAACAGAAATTTGAAGCATTCGATTATGGAATGGTGTAGAATTCAGAGACAGAAGAGTATAAATGTTCAAAACTACAACGGACAAAGTGGACGCTTCTTTCAGCACTTTTAGCTTCACTTTAAATTAAGTGAGAGGGCTGGCTAAAGAATTGGGGCGTTGTCGGACCAACATGGATTTTTCCTGAAAATTTCAAATTTTTTGCACCAGCCGTTTGGGAGAAATTGTGCGTACGGCCGGCGATTTGGATTCTAAACATCCTTTGAAACGTAAACCATGAAATTTTCAGGGGGGGGGGTAGAGTCAGAATGGTTTTTTTTTTGTTTTCAAGAGTGATTACAATGGATCATTATTGAATAATAAACCAAAATGTAACATATGTATTTGAAAAACTGTAATGTGAATAGCTGTATAAGCAATTAATGCCAATAAATTTATAAAACCAGACTGCTACTATACGTGTTATTATGTCAGTTCAAATCATGTTAGGTTTAAACATATTGGAACACCACGTGAGAGTTCATGCGTGCGATCACAGAGTGTCGCTAGGGACTACTGCGCCTATGGGGACCTACAATCCCTTCAAAACTTGAGGTACCTGATTTACAGAATAAAGGCAGTTCTCACGTTACCGTATTTTTCTGGGAACCTCTTCTCTCATCTTTCTTTCTATCTTTCTCCTATATTCCCCAATCGCAAAATCCCAAAACAAACAAATGTACAGAGCTTTTATACCACCGGACACATAAAAACCTATGGTACAGTGTCTATCGCATCAATATATTACTAAAGGCAGCAGCCTGCACAACCTTAAGCCGTGTTGCAAGAACCATATTTTCAACTGATTCAATCTATCAATCCATAATAGAAGATGTATTAATTCGAAAAAGAGATGGTTTTAAGTATAAGATGATCCGAGTTTAAAATCAACCCAGCCAAACAAATTTATTCCTCCGTTCTTCGAGCTGATACCAAATGATACACGTCATGAGACGATTCCTATGCAAGACACGCCTAGCAACACCAATCAATGAGCTCATGGTACAACAACGTGAGCCGAATTTTCAACCCGTTATAACACGAAAATAAAATTCTCGTGATCTTAAATTAGCATCTTTTTTCCTTCTTTTTTATCCTCCCTCGGGGTCCTCGGAATAGCTCTCCTTCGTAAGCTTTTTTACGTGAAAAAGTGCCGGAAATGTCGGATCCTTCTCAGCACGTTCGTTTTGATGAAAAGGACCTATCCATTTCAATAAGGTGTTTGTAGGATCTTCCCCAGATACGAGGAAAAAAGAGGAAGACTTTTATTCTAGGATTGGAGGGGGAAAAGGGATGACGTCATTGGCCTTTGGACGTATACCGTCACGAAGTGGGTTCCGAATTATGTCACGGCGGAATTGTTTAGTCATCGGAGGCAGCTCGTCTATCGGTCGGGGTTTTTTTTCCGGTATGCAGAAGAAGACGTTTTCGTGAGATACCCTGGGGGGACAACGACTCAAGTTACGTGAAATTCACACGTCACTAAAACTGCCATCTCCACTACTAACCGTCGGATTCAGCCTGGAGGTGAGTAACACACGAGTTCTGGCGTGAACATTTTCTCGGCTAAATCATATCCGGAGCGCTCTCAGTTGAAAACCCACAGCCGCCTAAAGTCCTTCTTTCATATAGATATAAATGGATAAAGTTTCAATCATGTGTTCTAACTTCTTGCTGTCATGACGTTCCTGATATGTATGGATGATGTGTGTTTGTTTTTTCTTTCGCCTACCTCTCTACATTTGTGACTTCACCAAGCCTCTCCTGTCTCTTGTCATAGACACGACACATTCAAGATACGTAGATTTCAAAGATCGAATTGGAAAAAAGATCCGTCCTTCCACCATACGACGCACTGCGATCTGAAAGCGGCAAAACCCCGATATTTTTAAAAAGCTGATTTCTACTATCTGATTCGTGTTTTTCACTCCCCATTATTCATAGAATCTAAAAACAGCAAGAATAAGTAAAATTCCAATAAAGCAAAGTATGCCAGTAAATTCAGTGAAATACCCTAAATTGAAGATAAAAGTCAAAATGATGTAATTTTCGCGCATCTTAGACGCAACTTGCGGTGAATTTATTGAAACGTAAATTTGAAATGGTTGGAAATATGCCTTCACCTTTCATTCGCATCTTAAGGTGAAGATCAACATCAACAATAATCAGTGGTAATCATGCGTGGTCTGTTTGTTTTCACGACTTTAGACCTTTTACTTTAATTTCAAAGAGGAACCATCCAAAGCGAATTTTTGAGACGTTTTCATAATTTGGGGTTGATCTTCAATTCTATTTAAACTGAAGAAGGACCTTGAGGGGGATGGGCACCCACATACGCTTCGCGCTTGTCAGAACGTTACGGTTTCACATAAACCACAATTACGTAGGTCAATGAAGTCATAAAATAACTTTATTATATACCATTAGAACCGCCAGGAACTCCAGTTTCCAATAAAGTGTCGAATTTTGTCAATTGACTTAGTAACAAACATTGTAGAGATTAAAGTAAAGGGATAAAGTTGATCTTTTTTATTGAAAAAATGTCACTTTTTTTACATTTCTCCCTTTTTTCCCTTACTGAACTACTTGTCGTCTTTTTGGTTTCTTGTAACGAATCAAAACTATATTCAGAGAAACTGGAGGGATTGGATTTGATCTACGTGCAAAATCTGATTCTTGATAGTGATAAGAAGTTATACCCTAAAAGTATCCACGAAAAATTGACTTTGTAGGAGTACTATGTGAATACAAAAAAACGCTGCAAATTCTTTCACTGGGGTTTATTATTCAATGATTCATGATTTGAATTTCTACTAAGCTTTGAGTGTGCGTGTATCACAGGTGATAGAGCGATTATTGACTTTCAGGAGGCACACAAAAATGATCAACTGATCAATCCAAATAGGTATTTTGGTTGAGAACAGTTTTACGTGCTCTATGCATATCTCCTGAAATTATAATCGCTCTATCACCTGTGAAACACGCACACTCCAAAACTTAGTAGAAATTCAAATCATGAACCCAAGCCAATTGAATAATAAACCCCAGAGAAAGAATTTGCAGCGTTTTTATGGTTATCAGAATGCTTCAACCCGTGTATCGGCTACAAAGCCTTTTAGAAGTTCACTCCAGTATCCACATTCTACATCACTGCATCACTACGTCACTAGGTTACCGATATCAACACAAAAGCAATAATAAACCAAAATAACGCGAATGCTGGCACCATAATCGGGAATGGTTTGACCTACGGACCTGGGGAGGTTCTCATTCGATTCCTCGTGGAGTGTTTTCAAAAAGAGTACAAATTTAGGACGCCTTGACTTTTTTTGAGGTTTTTAGGGATTTTACAAAACTTTGACAACCCTTAAAGGGCACCTTAAATTAAGTGAGAGAGCTGGCTCGAGAATTCTGGCGTCGCCGGACCAACTTGGATTTTTCCTGAAAATTTCAGCTTTTTTGCTTCAGCCGTTTGGGAGAAATCGTGCGTACGGCGTACGGCGGACGGACGGAAAAATTTTTATTGCAGATTCGGATTCTACACCCTTTGAAACGTAAACCATGAAATTTTCAGGGGGGTTAGAGTTTTTTTTTTTTTTTTTTTCAAGAGCGATTACAATGGTTTATTATTGAATAATAAACCAAAACTATCGGCCAAAACCGCTCCGTCAATCAAAAGGAAAACTTATTACCAACAAAACACAACAAAAAAAGTTAGATGCCGTCAGAAAGAACCAGAGAAAACGGGTCAAACATAGGTAAAAAAGTACGTGTTCAGAAGAAGCGTTTGAAGTTTTTCACTCGTGCATCCGACGCGACGTGAAAACATTTCTGCCCGCTTTGGTCCTGATTCTTTCAACTCTCTCGATCCATGAGTTACTCACTCGTGTACACACTTTTTCCTTCCTCTACATTATCTACCGATTCAAAGAAAAATAAGAAGAATAGAGGAAGGTTGTCAAAACCATAACAACAAAACCTTCGATCCTGGCGGATACTAGATTGATTCAGCTTAATAAATTTATATTGACAAGAGTAATCGTCGTACAGACATGGGGGTGGTTTTAAAATGTTCGTTGACAATTCTACTTTGATTAAAAAAAAATTTTTTTAATCTGATTTTATTTGTTTGTTGGGTAACTAACCCCTATTTGAGTGCAATTCTCTATAGAATATAACTAACCAGTCATACAAAAATATTCAAGTTTTCAATTATTATTATTTATTTATTACTATTTTTTCAATTGGATTTTTCAATAATTTTTTCAAGTGGGACCCTCACTTAAGACAGAACACGTTCTGTAATATTTGAAAATAACGCGATAGTGATGCAATAATTAATTTATTTTTATTAAATAATTGGTAGCACTGATTCTGAATACAACACGGTTCAAGTGCTTTTTTACCACTGAAAATCTCTTTAAAAACCCCGTTTTTGAGTCCTAATTTTCAAAATGTTACCAATGACTGCACTCCAAAAATTCTGGCTTAGGCTCTGACTTCAGAGTTGTATTCTACGGCCCAAAAAACCTAGGTTGACCAAATTTCATCGAAATATTCCAAAGAAAGAGGTTTGTTGCCCTTTTTTGTCATTTCAGACCTCTGTGCGCCATCCGCAGCCCGAAGGTTTTTTCTCTGAAACTACTGGACTAAATTTTACGACATTGGGCCCGAAAATCCTAAATCAATCGAAGAGATTATAATTAGGGATTAAGTTAATCCCTAATTAAGTTAATCTTTTACCCATCTTTGATCGCGTTGTTAATTGTTCCTAATACGGTCGCTTTCTGTGAGTGACGAGAATTTTTAAATTGCTGCAGTTAAAAAGCGAAAAGTTAGTTAAAAAGCCGAATAGGTGTTTCGCCTTTTGAATGATCTGACCCCGACCTTTGAAAAATTATTCGACCGAGACCAAGGTTGATTTACCTTGAAAATTAATTCCCTGAGACATCTTTTTTACAAGTTGAACCTATTAAAAACATCATCACCAGTGAAAATTATTACACACAAAGCTGCAAATTATTACACACACGGTTTATTATTTCTGCATTAGATAGCCCTTCTGGGTAAATTACTGATTTGTCAATTTTCGACGCTTTCTGTACCACATAACCAAAACCTGCTTGGTGTCTCCATATCTTATGATTGCATTCTACATGAAAGTACTCGCGGTCTAGCCAACACCTTCCATCAGGTAGCCATACACGAGCAGATATCTGCGACAGATTTGGTCGCCCAATCTCATCTGACAGAAATCGCTAACGATCCGGAGTGACCGATGAGATCGTTCGTTGCCCTTAACACGAAAAACTTATCGGTCGATCTTTCATGCCCGAGATCTGTCGCCTGACCAGTCCCCGATGTCTTCTGTTCGTTCGTGGGATGAAATCTGACAGATTTAGATCTGTCACCGACGTTCGTCTGGCAGACTCGAGTTATCGGTCGAATCCGAAATTTTTACCAGATCGGTCACACATTCCGTAAGTTGATGCCATGGGTTAGTGACTGTTCGTTGTAAAAAGCGTAAATTAGAGGCTTTTGCGGCGGGTTTTTTTTTACTATAAGCAAAAAAAGACAAGTTGGGGAGAAGTCATGGGTTTCAAGAAAGTTCGGGCACATGAAGTTGTTGAAGCATCTTAGGGAGAATAACCCGTGGATTTCCACAACAACCTGCGGATGAACGAGGAAGACTTCGACATACTTCTTGGTAAGTACCTATCTACAAAGAATATGTATTCATCCGGTGACCCGAGGTACTCCTTTTGGGAGGGCAGATACCAACTAAGGATGTACTTTTCGAGTTTGGGACCTCACGTATTTCTGAAAACACGAAGAAATGGTAGGTACTCCTTTTTTGAATAAAAATTTTTATGAATAATAAAGGTAAGTGGTACAAAATTTCTCATTTCAGTGGACAACTGAACATCTCAACGTTATGGGACTCTGCCCGATCCAATCGAACAGTTTTGTGAAACCACAGACATCGCTTCCGTGAAGTCTGCAGGTCTACCAACTGCCAGATTTTAACTCTCGCAGATATCTCTGGTCGATTTTCACATCTTTCATCATTTTTTAACGCTCAGATCTTTCCCCACAGATATCGTTTAAAAACGTGATATCTGTCGCAGATATCTGCTCGCGTACAGCTACCTATTGAAGGGGCTCTGCCACCCAGCTCTTAGCCCTACTGGTCTCATTCGGTCTGGGGAACTACGAAAGTTTTACATCGAAAGTTTTGAGATTTTGATTATTTTGCAGTTTAACCCTTCATTGGGCGCTTCGGTTTTATATGACCCAATCCTCTAAATTTCTGTGAATCCCAGAAATTTCCTACGGACCTGGGGAGGGGCTCATTCGATTCCTCGTGGAGTTCTTCAAAAAGAGTACAAATTTAGGCCGCCTTGACTTTTTTTGAGGTTTTTAGGGATCTTACAAAAGTTTGACAACTCTTAAAAGGCACCTTAAATTAAGTGAGAGAGCTGGGTCAAGAATTGGGGCGTCGCCGGACCAACATGGATTTTTCCTGAAAATTTCAGATCTTTTGCTCCAGCCGTTTATTATAAATCGGAAAACAGAAAAATTTTTATTGCAAATTTGGATTCTACACCCTTTGAAACGTAAACCACGAAATTTTCAGGGGGGGGGGGGGGGTTAGAATTTTTTTTTTTTTTCCAAGAGCGATTACTTACAATGGTTTATTATTGAATAATAAACCAAAAATGGACGTTAAGCCCAACATACATAAATCACTGATTTACACAGAATGGTTATTCTACTATAGAATAATTTGTGTAATAATACACTGTGTAATAATTTGCAGCGTTTTTATCAACAATGTACAGACTACGTGCTGTTATTATTGCGGTGGTGGCACATTTTGTCCATAACGTAGGCGTCCATTAAGGTCAGAACCTTCTACGATCGTTTCGACCATAAAAACTCTCACCGAGCGAGATCATCTTGGAAAAAGACTATCAGGTAAAAGCTCCGCCTCCTTTAATTCCAATGGTCGCCCCCCCATCAAACAGCATAATAAAACTATGTTTTCGATCGAGTTTCAACCCTTTCAAATCGACCGTCGAAGAACACTGGGGAAGGGACCCCCTTAGCTCATCCGTTTATGATTGGAAAAAAAGAGGGGGGGGGGGGGGAGAAAAAATAAATCTTGGGGAAAATTCAAGGCGGTAATACGTTGCCCGGCGATGGCTTTATTATGTTGGGCACTAGAAGTAATCTGCAGGTCTGGCCGACGTGATCTTTTCATTCCCCGGCTCCTTCCTGCCTCTATTTTCTTCGAAGCTTGATCAGAATTTATTGCCGACCCTCCGAGCAATAAACCTCTTCCCTCATTCTCTCTTCCTTCGTCGTTCTTCTTCTTTGCCTCCTGTTTTCCGCGGCGTCTCCTTTTCACCCGTGATTCTCCTACCTACGAACCCTCGACCGCCCACTCACGCCTTCTTCAATCAACTTTTTTCTCTTCTTTTTTTTCGAGATCTCACCGGAGCGTTACCCTATTCTTTCGTATTCGCTCTCTTTTATATCACAGTTCCCTCATATAAAACCCCCCGAAACGTGACCTTTTTCATTGGGCAATATAGAGATGGAGCTGGTCGTTTTTTTTTCGGATTTCATTGAAAATTAATACTAAATGAGGAATACAACATCAACGTTTGCTCTATTACAGAATCGTCAATTCCGAAATATTATGATTTCAGAGACAATGCTTACGGTTATCAGTTTTTCAGCTCATAACTATCTTCTTTCCATCTACGATCACTGGAAATTGCTACACAGCACGTTAACTCGGAACATTGGCCAAGCGACCAAATCACCGACCAAAAATTATTATTATTATTATTGTTTTATTTTTATTTTATTTTTGTTAAACTAACAGGTAAACTCAATCGATTTGGGGCGATGGAACCGGAAAAAATTCGATCAGCCTCAGTTTATTTCGCAATTTTCATTTTTTGGTAGGTCTAGTTTTCATTTTTAATGATTTTTATGTTGATACTTTACATTGACGGGGGTTTGACCATATGCTCCCAGCGACCACCGCTGCCGTTATGCTCCCGCCAGTAGTGTCCGTCAGGCCGTTATGATCCCACTGCCATGTATTATGGAATGATTTTTAAGACCGTTAGATAGATAAAAGTATTTTTAATACGGAGAGACACAAGTGTTAACAAATTTTGATCTATTTGGCCCAACTGATCTATACTTTACAGAAGGATTGATGTAGGATATTTTTTTGTTTTTGAGATGCGAGCGAAGCGAGCATCCATACCAGCAAACTAGACAGAACACCCATCGAAAGCGTGGACCTATATCGATAGGAGACATCGGATTTTTCAATATGGCGACGGTCTTATCAGGAAGGGGTCACCTATTCTCGACTTCTACCGTCAATAACGAACAAAAAGCCAATCAAGAAACAAACAAAAATGACTAGAAATGAGGGCGAAGTTTGTAAGAAATGACTTTGACAAATTTGTAAAGCGTAATTTCAGAGGTCACGGGAAAACAGTATGGGCGAAGCGACTGACTTGATATGGTCAAACTCCTGAGAAGATGTTATCTCCGAGCTTTTATTGCAAATGTCTTGAAAAACTTGATTTCAAAAGGAACTGTTGACACAAAACCCCATTACAATTGTATCAGCTGGTACCCTCCACGCTTGAGACTAAGCGATTTTTACCATGTCCAAGCACGTTTACAATCACAATCATGTTTTTGTTCTTTTTTCTGCCAAATTCCACCCCTTATGGAGAGCGAACGAATGGGCTCGTTCAATTCTTTGTAGGCACATGTATCAATAACGACCACAATAGTTTTTATTTCGAATGTTTTCGGTATTCGGAATTTAAAAATCATAGCTCTTAAATTCCACCCTTTAGGATTGACTGTGATCAATGTCAAGAATTCAGTCGGATTCTAAAAATCTTGAAACGTAAGACAACAAATTCGGGGAGGGAAGGGTTCAAGATATATTTTTTCATAGATTAGATTAGATTAGATTAGAAGATTAATTTAAATAAATAAATGAAAATTTTCTTCTGTCCACCAACGGAATAAGTTCATTAGAACTTGTGGTAGCTGGTCTTAGCAGAATCATCCACGTAAATTATAACATTTTTAACACTACTTACTTATCTAGAAAAAAAATAACTAAAGTGATCAAAATGTCAAGAACTATTGAACATGTCCATGCGGAATTCTAAAAATCTTGAAATTTCGTTTGGGTAAATTAATATTTGATGTTAGTGCAACAAACAGTTACCATTTTTGGACAAACAAGCACGATTGAAATAAAAACAATTGTCTTATATTAAGGATGCAGGGGACAGTGGGGTATCAAGATATATTTTTTCATAGTCGATTATAAAGTTTCGCTGTCGAAAATAATAAACAATGATAATAAAAAACTTCACCTGGTTCGTTTCATTGGAATTTAAATGGAGGAGCGTACAGTAAAGGAAGGCCCTGAACGCCTGAGGCCCTTATTACGATTACTGATTTGATAAAGGAGGTGAGAGAGTAACGAGGTGGGTAATAGAGGAGTTTAACATAGCTCACCTTGTGGAAAAGCACCTATAATTCTGTACGTGAGTCAATGGACACATGGGAGTGGACGAAGGACACATGAGATTCGAAGGAGAACACCTGTATGTTGACAAAGAGGTATTACAACAGAGAGCAATCGCGTAATCAATGTCCGCCGGCGCTTTGTAATCAATCTGACAATTTCACGATCCATTACAATTTGAAATTACTGTCCATCGAGGATGATTAACCTGGAGTAGGTAATCAATCAATTCGTATGGGCATTCAAATTCAACTCGTAAAACCAGTTTCCAACATTGTTTTCAACCGAAGTGTTGTTTCTGTATCTGCAGTAATTGTATGTGTTACGGAGGTGTTGGTAAATGGAACGAGTACACCCGGAGAACGTCAGTACACCCATCGTGCGCCAACACGAACGATAAATAAAAAACCAAATATACAAAGTTCTAGCAAACTGACCACGAAACATTCTGGGTACATTGACCTCTCTATTTCACAGATTCCGTTCGATTTTTCCAACTAATTAATAACAGTACTAGAATGATTCATTTCTTATATAGTCTTGGTTTATTATTTGCAGTAATAATATAATCCTTTGTAATCGACCAAACGTTCGTCCGTCCTACTTGCCCTAAAAATTGACGTAATAAAAATCCGCCATAATAACATGACCACCAGTTTCAGTAACGGCCCCGTATGACGCGGGTGGTGATACCACGAAGTACCCCTGACAAGATGCCCAGTTCGAGTAACTTCCTGGCACTTTTCCCGCACCACACTCCGCTTCTAGTCAGCTAGATTATTTCACACGCCTAGATGCTAAGGGCCAAAAACGTGGTTTTTAGTGACACAGGCAAGTGAAGTGTCATTTAATAGATATTTTGGACGCAAAATCGATTGGAATAGGTTTCAGATCCGTAAAAATTCACCCAAATCCAATAAATCGCAATTTCTGAATCTAAAAGTGAACCCCCCAAACCTCACAATGACACTTGCAATTATTTCCAAGTAATTTTGAACGTGAAATCGATTGAGATGGGTCCCAAACCAGCCCTAGCTTGTTTGACATAGAAACTCTTATTTTAAGGTTGAAAATGTTGAAAACAGGTGAAAATTTCAATTTCTCATTTTATCGTTTTGAAGACTTAGTATTGGATTTTCGGATGTGAGGGCGGTTGCATGGGGATGGTTTAGAGTAAGCGCATTCAAAAATAATGAACCTTTTAGAAATGTTCGGTTTTTTACGAAAAGTAAAACTGCTTTTCTCCGGTATTTGTCCAAATGGACTGACATTCTGTGATTGTTCAATCTGTTCGAGAGAAGTAGAAGTTGGTGAGGGATTTTTAAAAAAAAAACTTTATTTTTTTCTTTATTATTATTAATAAAGGGAAAGGGAAAGTGGTGGAGGGGGATGGTCGAAATGCATTTTTGAACAGTAGATCGTCTTAATGCATTTTTGGATAGGTTTCAAATCCGTAGAAATTCACCCATAAGAAAGGATCGCAATTTCTGAACCTAAAAGTGACCCCCCAAATTTCAGAGCGACACGAGCAATTATGTATTTCCTTGTGAATTTATACTGCTAATCGATTGAAATGGTTCCCAAACAGCCAAAGCTCTCAGGACTTGGAAAACATCACTTTAAGCGTAAAAATGTTGAGAAAACAGATGAAAACTTCGATTTTTTTTTTCAGTTTTTCTTTGTGTCGACTTGGTAATTGAGACAAGTTAAGGAGGATCACTTGCTGCTTTTTCTAACCTTAATTCGCCTAAGTAATCATTCCCAGGGGTTGACCTTTCGGTTTCTTGGAAAAGTAAAACCTCATTCTTTCGGTATTTGTCCTATTTGGCCGAGATTCTGTGATTGTTCAACGTGGTCAAGGAAGGTGGAAGTTGATGTGCGATAACAAACAAAACTGTATTTTCTGGTTTATTATTTTTATTGAAGGGAAGGGGAAGATGAAGGGGTAGGGGGTAGATGGTCGAAGCGCAAGTAAACACTGAACGCTCCTCTGTCACTGGCGGCAGTGTTGATCGATACCGGCCATCCCCCTCTCTATCGCTCCCTCCCATCAGACGATTCTCTCTCTCGCTCTCTACCTCTTCGTCCTCCTTCCTTCTATCTCCCCTCTCATCCCGTTTCTCCCTGGAGATGGTTCGCGAAAAAGGGAGGGAAACGCAGGAGGGGCCCCTCACCTCCCCTCCCTCTGGGGCCCACCTGTTGCTAGGGTTCACCTGTAGATGGCGCAAGCCCAAAGGGGTCAGAAGGTCATCGGGTGTTCGATACCTTCGTTATTTTCAACCCCCTTCTCTAGGATTTTTGATTGAACCCATTCAGGATTCATGGCGTTCATCATCCGCAAAACAAGGGAAGGGTTGAATGGAGGATGGAAGCTGGAACTCCAAATAGGAACCCAAATATTTCGGGGGAAGACCGAAGGAGCCCCTGAACGGTGGCGGGCGGAGGAGTCCTATCTCAACTCAATCCGACGTACGACACAGCCTACTTGAACCACTCTCAATGTGCAAATTTACAGTCATAGGAACATGGCAAACGACGCCACCTTCAAATATCGCCAATTAATTTGAAATCGTCATCACATTTACATTAATAATGTTATTTGCTATATACTTGTCAGCTAGGAGTGAAAATGCTTCAAAGAATTGGGGACAAAAACCTTTATTTACTTACTTAAATACTTTTTAAATTTCTAACCGTGTAACCATGTTTTACACATAAAATAACACATAAAATGTGTTTTAGCCAGGGTTGCCCATAAGGGGGGGGGGGGGGCTATGAGGCAGACTGTTTCATTGAAATTTGGGGGGGGGGGGTTCAAAAAAATGGGGGGGGGGGGGTTAATAGACTAACTGGCCAAAAAAGCTAACGGAATTTCATAACGAAATCTGGGGCGACAACATGGATACCGTTGTCACCCAACCAAGTCGTTTCAAGGGATAAAACCACACAATTGTTTCAAATAATTTCGTCTAGAAGTATACATAGCGGAGCGTTTTGTTCAGTTTTTCTTTAAATGCTTAAATTTCAAAATAAGGGGGAACAACTTTAAATGATAGTTGTTTCACCGTCAATTGAACAAATAGATCGAAACCTAGTTTAACTATCGCTTGAAAACCTTTGTCCCATAGATCATTCTTCATTCGTTCATTGCCCTCCGTACTAACGATACCCAAATCGATCGCTTGCGTTATGATTGTGTGTAACCGTCGAAGAGCGAGAAAAACGCCGAGGGTAGCTCGTACTCAATATAACACGAGCTGGAGTTTCGAAGACTGGAAGGCCCTCCCAATTGCTCTCGGATCTCTAAGATCATTAATTTTTTTTTATTATTTGAATTATTCAATAATAAACCATTGTAATCGCTCTGGAAAAAAAATTCTAACCCCCCCCCCCCCCCCCCCTGAAAATTTCATGGTTTACGTTTAAAAGGGTGTGGAATCCAAATCTGCAATAAAACATTTTCCGTCCGTCCGCCGTACGCCGTACGCAAGATTTCTCCCAAACGGCTGGACCAAAACATCTGAAATTTTCAGGAAAAATCCATGTTGGTCCGACAACGCCCCAATTCTTTAGCCAGCTTTCTCACTCAAATTGAAGTGCCATTTAAGGGTTGTCAAAGTTTGGTAAAATCCCGAAAAACCTCAAAAAACATCAAGGCGGCACAATGTGGACTTATTTGGAATTCCATGAGGAATCGAATGAGCCCTCCCACCTGTAGGTCAAACCATTCCCGATGTATGGCGATTTATGCGGCCAAGATTTGCGTTTTTCTTCTGTTATCGCCTTTGATAACTGGCAGTTTCCCAGTCTGCCAAGCGCCCTCATTTCAATGATTATCTTGCTGGAAATCTCTACTTTCATGAAATACAAAACTAGAATAAAATGCGAAAAACGCTGCAATTCTTTCACTGTTTATTATTCAATTGGAAGCGTTCATAATTTGATCAAAGCTTTTATAATGCGTATAAGGTGAAGAGCGATTATTGAATTTCAGGATAGTGGCCAAAATTCTGTTCTCAACCATTATTACCGAAGTACCTAAATTCGGATTGGCATTTGATCATATTTTTTTGATAAATAATGGATTCACCGTCGCCAAACACGCACACTCAAAAGCTTAGTAGAAATTCAAATTTGGCAAACGCAAGTACAGCCCATGATACAACTAAGGATCTTGTATCAGATGCGATATTTTGAATAACGCGTGAGAGTTAAAAGTAGCGAAAATTCTCAAATGACGTGGGATCACATTCTGTGTTTCGTCCTCAAGATGTAAATAGCGGCGCGCCAATCCTAATTTGATGTTTCTAATGGATTATTATTCAATAATAAACCATTGTAATCGCTCTGAAAAAAAAAAAAAAAATTGTAACACCCCCTGAAAATTTAATGGTTTACGTTTCCAAACAATCCGAATCTGCAATAAAAATGTTTCAAGTCCGTCCGCCGTACGCCGTACGACGATATCTCCGAAACGGCTGGAGCAAAAGATCTGAAATTTTCAGGAAAAATCCATCTTGTCCGACGACGCCCCAATTCTTGAGCCAGCTCTCTCACTCAATTTAAAATAACCTTGAAGGGCTGTCAAAGTTTTGTAAAATCCCTAAAAACCTCAAAACAAGTCGAAGCGGCCTACATTTATACCTTTTGAAGAACATACCATGAGGAATCGAATGAGCCCCTCCCCGTTTCTTTTAGGTCAAACCATTCCCGATGTATGGCCCGATTTATGGTGCCAACATTTGCGTTTTTTGGGTTATTATTGTTTGTTTGTAACCTAGTGATGCCGATAGCGTCGAGTTGTAAATGTGGATACTGGAGTGATAGCCGATGTGGATACTTGTAGTTTATAGCCGATACATGGGTTGAAGCATTCTGATATGCATGAAACGCTGATAATATATAGGTAAATATTATTCAAAATTATTACTGGGGTTTATTATTCAAAATTATTACTGGGGTAAATAAGTATTCTTTCACCTGTGAAACACACACACTCCAAAGGTTAGTAGAAATTCAAATCATGAACGCAAGCCGATTGAATAATAAACCCCAGTGAAAGAATTTGCAGCGTTTTTTAGTCACATTCCGTGTCCCACCGACTTGCACCACATCTTTCCATCTCTTTTGTCGTCTCAAAGAGCATCTGAGGGGAAATGGTTTGCTCTAGAGACGGACCTCAGAAATATTCGCGTTTGGGGAACTGTTAGAATGATGATGGTTAAGCAGAATGTTAACATTGTACAAAAAACATGTACAAAATAATGGCGACCACTTGGATGAATAGTTTCGAGTAAGTAAATGATTTTGTTTCCCCCAAATTTGTTGAAACATTTTTCAATTTGAATAAAATAGTGCAAACTTATTGTTTGTCCCCTCGTCGTATGTGTGGGCTTCCAGCACAGCGAAATAGTTTCTTTCTGAACCCCACGGTTCATTCGCAGTGTTCAAATTTACCAAAAACTATTAATTTATGTAGGGTGGCAGAGGCTGAGTGTTTGTGAAACAGCGAAAACCTCTGATACGATCTGAATCCAAGAGACTAATCTGGTTCAGAATTCATGGGGAGATGTAGGCGTCCAAGTAAGAATCTGCAGCCTTCCAAATGTAGAAAGTTAATTTCTAATCGAACTTTACGGTTGATTCACAAAACTACTGCTACGTTTCATGGAGTTTCGCATTCAAGGCCGCTTTCACTAAAAAATTATGAACTTCCCTCAATGGGAACCAAGATCAACGTGAACGGCGGATTGATCTCAGTGTGAAAGAGCTTGGGTGTTTTCAAATTGAGCCCACAGGAGTCAGCAGGTGAACGGGTGTTCGATACCTTCGTTTTCAACCCCTTCACTAAGATTTTTTATTGAACCCATTCAGGATTCATAGCGCTCATCATCCAAAACAAGGTAAAAGTGACTGGTTGGAAGCTGGTCCAATTGAAAATGCTTGAAAGTTCATTTGCTCCTTTAATTATCATTTTTACGAAGTCCACCATCAAGGAAAACCGACCATCTATCGTAAGGATTGCATGCAACCTTAAAACTACAAGGCTCTCAGCTGGATGAGTGGTTCACCAGGTCATAGGATGGGGGCGTGTGAAACTGCGAACGACCCTGTTGCAGCGGCGTCCCTGTAGTAAACCATTCACAATTCATTGAGTTCGTGATCCGAAAAGAAGGTCGGGTTGGAAGCTGGGAAATGGGAACACAAATATTTCGTGGCAGCGGGGAGAGCCTCAAAGGGCGGGACCTATCTCAACTCGAACCGATGTAAGAACGAAATAGCCCAATACAAACTTTCTACTCCAAATACCATCTTCCTAATGTAGCGTAATTTTCAATTATTTTAAATATTCGGGTGTTTGAGCTGATCAAGTACCCCATTAAGAGAACGTACAATCAAAATGTTCACAAATAAACACGGATATTGAAAAAATTTGATTTTTTTATAATTATTATAATTGCCCCAAAAATTTGTTTATACAATTTATTATTTTTATAAATAATAAATAACGGTTGAAAACCGTCGGTAACTGCCACACTCCAGGGACCAATTGTAAAGAATTTACCCTTTCACTTTTTTTTTAATTCTTTTATCTCGTTTAGTTTTTGAGTTATATCAGTTAAAATGTTTTACTTATTCCCGACTTTACCTCATTAAAATTATCACAACTCCTTAATTTGAAGGAGTACCTTTAAATCGTATTATACCTTTGAAAAGAACGGGACATTTCCTATTTTCCTGATAGAAAACCGAAGTCTGTACATGTAAGCTAAATGGCTGGAGAAATGAACTTGAAGAGCGAAAATTGTTAAATGTTGAAAATCTCCTTCGTTTTCAATCGCTCATAGATCCATATGGACCGGAGGTGAATATTAGACCGTGATCACAAAATATGTGCCGACATTTCAGCTTTCTAAAAGTACAATCGAAAAATATGTTACGCTTGAAGATGGTGTAGAAATTTACTTTTGAAGGGGGACAAACTTGAGTTTCACGGTGAAATCCATGTCCTTCACTCAAAATCAACTTGCACAAAAAAATAGGTTCGGCGTCGTTTTTTACGTATCTTTTTCTGCTAAATCGATTGATTCCTCTCGGAACTCCTAACCCAACAACTAAGGGATTTTCAGTCCCTTTTCCTTGGTAAGAAGTTCACAACGAAAAGCATCTTATTAGTTGAAATAATCAACTGTAGATTCAGAATATTCAATCCCGGGAGAAGATATTAAAGCTCCTCAATTTTTGAGTGAGGAATCCAGAGAGGGACACCATTCGATTCATCGAAAAAATAAACATAAAATCCGATCCCAAGCTCATTTTTCGAACCAAGTTTCAGGTGAGAAAACGTGGATTTCACAACACAAAAAAAAACGTTTTCTCTCATTCAAACGTAAATTTTTCCAATAACTGCAAGTGTAAAATATATTATTATCATTATACCGTTGGAGAGCTGAGATTCTGGAGTATATTTTAAAACTGAAGGCTCCTTCTCTGAAATTCATCTCTGAGTCACAAGAAGCTACAAGCTATTCAATAGAGTGGAGATTTAGCGAATTGAGTCGAGGGATCATTTAGTCAAGCGAATTCTCGATTGAGGAGATCACATTCGCTAGAACCACTGTGGGCTTCAACATGGGGTGAACTCCCACTACCCTTTGCATCCACTAGAGTGAGGCTCATTTGGAACAGTTCAAATAACATTACCATTGAGTTTTGATTAAATCGGGAGAAAATTTAGAAAGCAACCAAATGAAAAGCGGATCAATCCTTTTGAAAGATGGTTAGACTCCTGCAAATTTTTGTTAAAATAAAAGGCCGTATGTGACTCATCATTCATACAATGTCAATTAATTGGGTTTTTCCCAAAACTCACACGAAAAAGTTTTACTGTGATGTGAGCAACGGAGGGACAGCACCAGTGACAGTCACAAGCCGAATAAAGGCTGCGGGATTATGCAAAACCCGCACGACCGCTCGGTCTTGAAGGAGAGGTAAACCCTCAGCGCCGTGGACACGAACAAAGTTTTAACCCAAAATTGGTCAATTGTAATTTATTACAACTACTCGTACATCATTTTCTCTAAAATTATATTTTCCTGTTTTTTTGTTAAATCGTCGTTTTCAAGTCTTCATATGAATGAATGAAATTTGTTTTTTTACTTGAGAAATACAGCTTCGTATCTGCGGATTGACAGGCACGAAATGAACGTTGACGAGAATGAGTAAAACGGAAAATTATCACAGCATTATGATCATGGGATCACACACTGATTTTCTTCAACTTTTTCAAAAGGAGATTGAACGTACAGAGATCCGGTTGGTCTCATTCGAAAATGCTGATAAAAATACTTGGGCTACTGCACGCCACGCGGTCAAGTTCAGACTTCCCATTGAACTTCCTGTTGCCCGCCTCAGCTCTACCGTCTATCTGACCGATTTTTATCACCCGATAATGAGGTTTTTTTGAAATGGTGAGCTAACAAATAATCGTACAGCAACCCGAGCGGTCTCACTCATTTCAGGCAATTAACTTACATTTTAATCGAACAAAAAACCCGCCCTCTTACATAGAAAGTATTTGCGATTTGATTTCGATAGTTCAACCCTTCATTGTAATCGGTTAGAGTTGATTGATCAAAATGCCGCGATCAAGTAAATCCCACGTCAATATTAGTTTTTTGAGCAGAATTTCTTAACTTTGGGCCACTAGTTTTAGAAAACGTTATGTGTTAAGCCAATTACAAATATCAATTATTTACTATTACGAACAAAAAATTGAAAATGATGGAGAACGTACATTCTGTAGTTGTTTCCTATCGCCACATAATATTATTTCACTACGACTGCCTATCCGATTTGAAGGAAGCAAGTGAACATTTAAAAACCAATCCCCTCCAAATCATTCGAAAATACTCGGCCGACCAATCGAAGCCGAGGGGATGAATGGAAAGGAAATTGGGAGCAGGGGAGCATCAAATCTTTTGAATCCTTAACCAGCTCAAGCGAGGGGGCGGCAGTTCTAATCAACGGCCCATCTCAACTCCCTCGCTGTAGCCGTAACTTACGTCAAACTGTAATGCAAATGTCAACCTGGTCGGAGACCCGGAAAGAGGAATAAAATACATTTCGTGTCAGAAGCAGCCAGTCTATCTCGTTCGAGTGCCTACAAACTTAACCAACTATTTGCCATATTTTTCTAATCTCCGAGTTTATAATTTTCAACTTTACTTCAAGTGGTGACTATGCCTTTATTCGTGCTAGGATCGGACGTGCTAGGATAACTCCGGGAGTTCTTGACCAATTACGATGAAATTTTCAGGGATTGTTCGGTTTGATGTGTAGATGGCCCCCTATAAGTTTCATGACCCCCGGATCCATAGTAGCCTCTGGGCATGCGCAAACGTGAAATCCTTGCCACAAGCATAACCCCGGGAGTTCTTGACCGATTTCGATGACATTTTCAGGGAATGTTATGGATACGAGGAAGCGTATGTGCCACTCCCACTTGATGCATTTTCTCAAGTTATGCTCCTGCATAACAATAAATTTACCCTAATTCAATATTTACTTCGCCTAATTGAACGAAGTTCTTTAGTCAATAATAATTTTCAATGATCTATACAGTCATGTTATGGATACGAGGAAGCTATGTGCCACACCCACTTGGCAGACGTTTTTTTTTTCGTTTCAAAGCTTGTTGATCCATTTTGGTATATCCCTGTGGTATGACGTTTTCTTATCTAATCCAACCATTTTCACAATGGATAGAAAGTTGGCCGCATTTCATATGGCGTGCACGCGTCGAAAACCGCCAGGGAATGAGTTCGCCTTCTTATACTTTGAAACCGCATCCTGCCGTAATTTCGTTCTGATAAGTATATACACATTATATAATCTTTGAATGCTTTTGTAGCCACCCCAAGAGACTAACTTTGCTTCTCCACTGGCTCTTAATGATTATTAATTTCATCTTTTTGATTCTGACTGAATCATTCTCTAGCGACTTATATCAAAGTCGCACTTAATTACTTTTTGAAACTCATTCGGTGCAGGTTTGAAAAGAACATAATTCCTGAACTTTGTTTCATTTAAATATACTCGTATTAATCTATTATAATACGTCTTTTAGATGAGGGAAATAAGTAAAACCACCATTTTCTTCGACTAAATCAGCATGATTTCGTTCCTTGTTGGCCTTCAATTCGTTATATGCATATTTCAGAAATTGTTCCTCTTGATACCACCTGTGTGCGCATTTGATTAGGGAGTTAAGCGAAGAGGTGGATTCGAAAGGATTATTGTACTTTTCAAACCTGGTCTTCTATTCATTTCGTGAAGAGTACACCTCATAAGCTAAGGCAAGAAAGTGATTGCTATTTCAGTTATCCTGCCGATGAGTTATCTAATTACCCACAACTATACTAACTGGAGTATAGACATTCCATTTCGCGAAAAATAGAAGTAGAAGATCTCTTGAAAATTCAAAGTGACAAATGACATGAAACCAAGCGCTCGATTTGATCAGAATCGAGTTTGTGTATTCAAAGGAAAGTATCACCACATAATTAGGTACAACTGTTTATGATTATGAAGAAACGGAGTGTGGATTTGATTGAATTATTATAGTAATCTTAGGGATTACGGGGACGCATTTTAGTAACGTAACAGCACCTTTACATCGTACCATCTTTGATAGGTGTTTCTTCTCCAATTGAGAGCCTTTGTAATCGACCTACAGCCTGAAATTGAATTGGATTGCCTTTCGACTTATAGAATACAATCACAAGATGTACAGCCACAATATCAGCTGAGGGACCCCAGAGGCTAATTTAAATCCTAATCGACCAAAGATTCAGAGATTTGAAATCATGGAGTGCTCACTGAGTTTCTCGTAAAGGCTAAATAAGTCATTGGTCATAATTTTGTTTAAATTACACAGTAAAATGGTGTAAGTCTCTATGTGTGTGACATATTTTGTCGACGGTAACGAACCTACATTTTTCAACCAATTAGGTTTTTCTTTGTTGAACGATCCCGCTTGAACTGTAACGCAACTAACAGCTGACATTTTCATGAATTTCATGGCATAAAAGAGGAATTGGAAAGGGGAAATAGCAAAAAACGTGTTTTTTCGACAAATTTTGTCAATTTTACTCAGATTTGTATTATTCGATCGAAGTAAAGTATATCGCTCAATAATCAACCCTAAGAAATTATATTTAAGGATAAATATATTTTTTCTTAAATCGTTCACATGGGTTCATTATTTTCAGATTGCCCTTTTGCGAAGATCTCTTAACAGCAGAAAATTATTAAACGGAGTGTGTGTTCTTCATCTAAATATGACCTAATATCTGCCAATCGGGCTGTGGTGATTTGCTGGACCATAACCATGCCTTGAACTGCAAAAGAGGGGGACAGGTCAAGTACGGTCATGACTTGATCAGAGACCAGGCCGCGAGGATGGCAAGATTGGCATCCAACTCTGTTGGAATCGAATCAGTACTGGTGGAAAACGAAGGTGGCCCTCCAACACTGGTGGACTTGGGTATCCACGGTTTGTGGTATGTAGAAAGGGTAGCGTAATTGGACATACGCGTAGTTAACGCTGACGCCTCCTCCTACAGCTCCCAAACAAGGATATCAGTTTCCCAAAATGCAGCCAATGCAAAGCATAGGAAATAAGACAGGGCAAACGAGGATATGAGAGGATCGTTTACGCCCTTGGTGATTTCCTGCGAGGCCTCCCTTCACAAAGAGTGTGACTGCTTCCTAAAAAGTGTTGCAACTGTCCTGTCCGACAAATGGTCGAAACCTCTTTCGCAAGTGACCCAGTGAGTGAGAGTTAAGGACCCATATGGCCGTAAATTGGGCGGTTTCACTGCGGATTCGAGGCTCGGGAAGGAAAGTTCGCTGACTTGGTCTTGAAGATGGGTCCTTGATGCCGCTCTACTAGAGATATGGGCCTCAACCACTTTCTTTCTTTTGGATCTTAAACATCACGGGAAACCCTCAAGAGTCCAACACCCTGCTCTTCAAAAATAATTCCAGGTTTCTTTCGAAAAAAACGCTGCAAATTCTTTCACTGGGGTTTATTTTTCAATTGGCTTGCGTTCATGATTTGAATTTCTACTAAGCTTTGGAGTGTGCGTGTGTCACAGGTGATAGAGCGATTATTGAATATCAGGAGATATGCATAGAGCACGTAAATCTGTTCTCAACCAAAATACCTATTTGGATTGATCATTTGATCATTTTTTGTCTGCCTCCTGAAATTCAATAATCTCTACCTTGTGATACACGCACACTCAAAAGCTTAGTAGAAATTCAAATCATGAACGCAAGCCAATTGAATAATAAACCCCAGCGAAAGAATTTGCAGCGTTTTTTATTGAACCTCAATACCCCCCACAATAAAAACATCTATAATTTATCAAGCCCTTTGGCACTCTTATTGCGTTAAAACTTCCCCAATTCCAAATTTAAACGATGTAGCCAAAGGTAGACTGATGTAGAGGAGGCACACAATACCATCAACTGATCAATCCAAATAGGTATTTTGGTTGAGAACCGATTTACGTGGTCTATGCATATCTCCTGAAATTCAATAATCGCTCCATCACCTGTAAAACACATACACTCCAAAGCTTAGTAGAAATTCAAATCATGAATGCAACTCAAATGAATAAAATTGAATAATAAACCCCACTGAAAGAATTTGCAGTGTGCGTGTTTCATAGGTGAAAGGGAGATTATTGAATTTCAGGAGGCACACGAAGATGATCAATCCAAATAGGCATTTTGGTTGAGAACAGATTTACGTGCTCTATGCATATCTCCTGAAATTCAATAATCGCTTTATCACCTGTGAAACACGCACACTCCGAAGCTTAGTACAGATTCAGATCATGAACGCAAGCCAATTGAATAATAAACCCCAGAGAAAGAATACTTATTTACCCCACTAATAATATTGAATAATATTTACCTATACATCATCAGCGTTTCATGCATAACAGAATGCTTCAACCCGTGTATCGGCTATAAACTACAAGTATCAACATCGGCTATCGCTCCAGTATCCACATTCACTACAACTGGACGCTATCGGCATCACTATGTTACAAACAAACAATAATAAACCAAAAAACGCAAATCTTGGCACCATAAATCGGGCCATACATCGGGAATGGTTTGACCTACGGACCTGGGGAGGGGCTCATTCGATTCCTCATGGTATGTTCTTCAAATAGGTAAATATTTAGGCCGATTCGACTTGTTTTGAGGTTTTTAGGGATTTTACAAAACTTTGACAACCCTTAAAGGGCACTTTAAATTGAGTGAGAGCTGGCTCAAGAATTGGGGCGTCGTCGGACCAAGATGGATTTTTCCTGAAAATTTCAGATCTTTTGCTCCAGCCGTTTGGGGGAAATCGTGCGTACGGCGTACGGCGGATGGACGGAAAAATTTTTATTGCAGATTCGGATTCTACACCCTTTGAAACGTAAACCATGACAATTTCAGGGGGGTTAGAATTTTTTTTTTTCAGAGCGATTACAATGGATTATTATTGAATAATAAACCAAAAATTGAATAAATAAATTTAAAAAATCTTTCAGGAAACGGGTACGAGTGTTAAACGTGGCAAAAATTAATTAAAAACGTAGTAAATGGTACATTTTACTGGGTGTTAATCCGAGGAACTACTAAGGGGACTCCCAATTGGCCCTGGGAAACAAATCCCCACTTAAAGTACTGTAGTACCCATAATTTTTATACCTAAGGGTTGCATAAAGATAAATTTGTCAGAGATCACGAAACAGCGTACTCCAGTTTTCCCGTCTTCAGGAATTTTTGGAGCCGAGAAGCTTGGAACGTGCGTTTCTCACCTTTTCCGGGTAGTCTTGTCAATCAATGCTAATTCACGGTGCTCCATTGAGTTTCTTAGTTTGACTTAAATCTTCCATTTGTCCTCTCCCCTCAGGATTGAGCCCGCGTTACGTTGTAGGTTTGTCTCAAGCTTTTTTTCAAACAGCTCTCTCCCTTATGTGATGAAGGTAAGTACAATTTTGAAGGTAAGTTCTAGGAACAGATTAGTTGACTGTCACCGATCACATGACTGCGTTGACGATCACATGGCTAAGGGAACTCCCAATTGGCCCTGGGAAACAAATCCCCACTTACAGTACTGTAGTACCCATGATTTTTATACCTAAGGATTGCATAAATATGTATAGTGAATGTATGAATGTAGAAACTTTCATATGAGGCACAGTATTGAACAATGCTGTTGGTCCGAACAAGCAGAACGAGGTCAAGCAAAAATTGGTGTTTTTACCCAGCACATTTAGCTGAGAAAAATGTAATTCCCAATCCAGATGTTCGAAATGATGGATTGGCAAGATTCATTGTTGAGAATTATAAAGCGATAACAATCACCTTTGAATTAATAGAATTCGCGTCCTAAATTCCTACCCCGAGAAAAGCGTAACTTATATGTAAATGATAGATTCCTACCTAAGTAAATTTGTTAAAAAAAGCAAGCACTTTGTACTATGTTTGCAGCTGAACATCGCGATTCATGAAGTAAGACAATTACCTACTTAATATTTCATTTGGCAGACACATAAAGAACATATTTATCTAGAAAATTCTTTCTTAGATAAATTCTAACTATTCTTTCTATCTAATGGGTAACGTTGTGAACCCAAAGGTTAGGTTAGTTCACACAACTCTTAGTCCTTCATATGTAATGAACTCCTTGCATTTCAATGTTGATATGTCTTTGAGGTTTCCATCTTCTCACACCAGAACTAATTATAAAAAAGCCGTATACTCTTGGTTGATCAGGTTGGGGTCCTCTCGGGCAGAGAATGTAATAAAAAGTATCTATGTTTAATGGAAAAAGGTTAATGGATTTTATTGCTATTACGATCTTATTGTACTGCTTTGTATTTCTTTACTTTATAAATATCTGGTCTCATAAATTGTATAATAAAATTATCATAGAATATACTATATTATAACGAGATTTGCATATCTTCAATGTAATAGGGCGTTTGGTGGTTCTGTGCACCTTCGCGGCTTGGTGACGACTCTTGTCCAACACTACGGGCCTCTGTTGGACAATATATTCCACTAATAGCACTAGGGTGCCTATGTATAAGTAATTCACTGTTTGAATTGGTATAGTTTTGTTTTGTTTTTAAGGCACAGTGCGCAGTATGACTTTTTATTTTTCGCATACTATTGTATTCAGATGCATATTTGTTTTTTGTTTGTTATTTTTGGAATAAATACTCTCTCTCACAAGATTAAAGTAGGAACATTCCAAGCTGAGATTCAAGAATGAACTAGATTAAGTAAAGAAATATGGACACGAGTATCAAAATGAGGAAGTCTTTTGGTTCCATTCTTAATATAAAAATATTCAAAATATTGAGGAACTTCCTTGACTAATAGGACTGGATCTTCGAACAGGTACTTAGGACGGAGTTTCTTTTCTACCAATCAACGTCCACTGGCAGGAGGAACTGGTAGCGTTTCCCGTGCTTCACTGGTGCATTTAGAATCTCTTGAATATCAGTTGTCGCAATTTTCGTCATCTGCTTTTCACGAAGAGCATCCTGAACCGATTAAATAGATTGAACGGGATAGCAAACCATTCATGGTCAGTTTGAAAAGACATTTGAATTTAGTTTTTCGTTTATTCTGATGAACGATTACAAAATCCCCAACTTTGGCTTCGTCAGCTCTTTCTCCTACCCTTTTCGTTTCACTACTTCCACAATTTGCCATTTGCTCCTTCGAGTACAGGAATTTTGGTTTTTCCTTCCTCCTCTTGCCTTTTGTTGTTCTCCTCGTTGAGGCGACTTGACTCTTCCACCTGAAAAGACTTATGAGTAGGTACTTAGGTAGCTGCTCAGGAATGCAAAATGATACGACGAACTAGGTAAGTAGGTATTTCTACAGCGTTAGTGCCTGTCATACGTCAAACACTAGTCCCGTGGGTGTCAAACACTATAATCAATGATGACCAGTGTTCTACACCCCTCAAGACCAGTGTTTGACAGGAACTTTATGACGTGTAGAAGACTGGTTTGGATGTAGAAATCCCCCAAATAACTATTACTAATCATTGAAAATCAATTAAATTTCCGAATAAAACAGGGAAAATGGAGGAACCAAAAAAATGTACCCCAACCAGTGATTGACAACAATGTCAAAAACTGGGGGGGCCCTCTCAATCAGGGATGAGTAATTGACAGTACGTGTTTCTTCCTTAGTTTTCTATTTTTATGGAAAACTA